>CAJUYI010002179.1:0-21227 GCA_910591695.1 Galerucella pusilla
AAAAAAAATCCACTGTTATCAACATAACCACCAAAAATTATGTATATGTATATGTATTAAGTCGCGTCATATTTATTTTTGTTGATATTCGTTTAATTGTGAATGTCCATTTTCGATTAGATTTTTGTAGCATTTCTAGTTAGTTGTATCTCTATTCTTCTAATTACTTTTTCCACTGACATGTGACATAACTAGTGACAGATAACAGAAATGAAATGGTGACATGCCAAGAGTTCCCAGAATTATTGGCCACCGATATGTTGAGTATTCAGCTAAAAGGTCATTTTAAATTTCAAGATATACGCTTCGGGGGTGTATTGTATTCATTATTTCAATAAAGCAATAAGTTCGCAATGATAAACATGCAAAAATCTTATGTTTTGAATGGTGGACCTTAACTGTCATTTTTGTCAGAAAATACCACTTTTTGTTGGCCACACTGACCTTGGACTGAACTCCTCTATTCATACATATCCAGAACTTGGAAAAATATACCAGTGCTAATAAATTAACTGTCAATTTACAGAAGACAAAAATTATGCAATTTTCTAGAGGAGGTTTCCGGAAACCTAACTTTGATTTTTATTTCAACAACCAATTGATTCCTACAACCAATAAATATTCATATTTAGGTGTAGTCTTCACTTCATCAGGTCTATTTAATGAAATGGCCCAATCAAGTGTCAACAAAGGTAAGCAGGCAATAGGTTCTCTTTTACCCATGATGGCTAAAACAAAAATTGATACTTGGCAACCTAGAATCAAATTGTTGGAGTCACTCGCCCTCAGTGTCATGTTTAATTGTATTTCTGTTTGGGGAGTGAGGTATTTGGATATTTTAGAAAGAGTTCAGCTATATTTCCTGAAAAGAGTTCTTTTAGTTCCTATCAATACTCCAGATGCTATAATCCGTTTAGAGACTGGAAGAGTCAAGTTTGCATTTAATATTTTTAAAATGTCTCTCAACTGGATAGACAAAATACTAACAATGGATAATCATCGCTATCCTAAGCTCTGTTTTAAACAACAACTGCGTTTGGCCAACTCTACAGATATGAAGTATAACTGGATAGTTCAGTTGAAAAAGTTCTTTGTTGATATTGACTGTGACCATATATGGAACAATTTGAATCATCCTTCTTTTATATCGCAGAGGAAAGATTTGTTGTCCAAATATTATACATATTTACATGTATCAGATGTCAGTGTTGCGTCTCGATATTCTTTTATGTATTTGTATTCTTCTTTTCCTACCACCTGTGAACCAAGCACGTACCTGGCTTTAAAATTACCCATCCAGGTTACCTGCACTCTTGCTCAATTGCGTATGTCTAACCATTTTAAAATTAAATTTACATTAAATGGTATTGGATACATTATTGACCCTGAATTGGATTGTACTGTTTGTAATATTCATGAAAAGGAAACTATTTTCCACTTACTGTTTGATTGTCCGATTTATACCACAATGAAACGGAATATCCCTTGCCTTGAAAATGTTAACTCACTGCTTCATGTCTTAAATAAAATCACAATTTTTGAGGCTAGGAAAATTGCGGAATACATTTGGAATATATTGAAATTACGCCAATTTGTCTTAAATGAATAATGTTTTGTATGTAGTTGTTAAGATTCGCTTAACCTTTCCCATTTTAAAAATACTTTTTTATATAGAATTATATTGTACCTTGCTGTAACATTGTTTCAGAAGCAATAAAATCATTATTATTATTATTATTATACATATCCAGAACTAATTTTAGGTTATACACTTGTCATAGTAGAACTCTTTTCTGATTACATTTTTTTTCAGATGTACATACAGCATTAATAAAACCAGGTCCCGATCTGGTTATTTGCGATGAAGGCCATCGCATAAAAAATTCCCATGCTTCAATATCTCAAGCCTTGAAACAGATGGAAACCAAAAGAAGAGTTGTCTTAACGGGTTATCCTCTTCAAAACAACTTAATGGAGTACTGGTGTATGGTAGATTTCGTCAGACCAAATTATCTCGGTTCGAAAACCGAATTCTGCAATATGTTTGAACGCCCCATCATGAACGGACAATGTATAGATTCAACAGAAGCCGATATCAAACTTATGAGGTATCGAGCGCACGTATTGCACTCGTTACTAATAGGTTTCGTGCAAAGGAGATCGCATGCAGTTTTACAAACTGCTCTACCTCAAAAAGAAGAATACGTTTTAATGGTTAGGATGACGCCTTTCCAAAGGACTTTATACGAAACGTTTATGAACGAAGTCGTGCGAGTTCAAGCTGTGCCAAATCCACTTAAAGCTTTCGCTGTTTGTTGTAAAATCTGGAATCATCCTGACGTTCTGTACAATTTTCTCAAGAAGAGAGCCGGTGGTGATGCTGTAGACATAGATTTAGAAGAAGTAGGCGGAGCCCCTATAACGAAAACTGCTAATGAAAAACCTCCACCAAAATCAAAAAGAAAAACCCCTGCGAAAGGAAAAAATGGTAAACCCGCCGCTTCTGTAACTCCTTATAACAGTTCCACGGAAGGTCCAGGGACTCCGATTGTTCAGCCAGTGAGCACCGCTCCTAACGCCAGCTTTTCTAGTACAACACCAATTACATCATTTACGAACGCACTTTCTCAGCAAAGTAAAATAAAAACTCAACAATGTACATCAAGTCAAGACTCTACGACTATACAAGACATATCCAACAATTTCCCAGACACCATCCTACAACCTTACTACGATCAAGAATTTGATCAGAACGCACAATTTCCATCATCGTTTCCAAATAGCAACAATTACACTTACCCGAATACTTCTAGTGCAAATACTGATTATAACAGTGGCTTTAACTTATCGGAACAAACTCAAAAAACCAGTTTTCTCAATCTGGATTCTCAGAATTCACGTTTGTCTTCGGAAATATCACTGACTCCACTTGCAACAAAAACGAAAGATATGTCCCTCGGTGGAAATTCAACTTTGACTTCTTTGAATAACTTGAATAATTCATTGAATACCACTAGTGCTCTTACTCCTTTGAAAAATGCTTGTAACATGTTGAATTCTGTGGGTAGTGTATCGGACAGTGTGAACAATAGTATACAACCGGGATCTGAGGATATTATGGAGATTGGATGTTCTGGTAATGGTAGTCACTCTGCATTTGGACAAGGTCAACAAAGAGACTACAATGCTGGGGTGAGTTTTAATTTAATATTAAAAATGATACAATTTTGAGTAAAAAAAACAGAATAATTTTTTTTATTTCGACGTTTCGCTAGCGTTCCAGCTACCGTTGTCAAGATTAACTAGTAATAAAAAAAAATTTTGGTCCCTATCTGACAACGAAAAAAATATGACAACTAGACAATCAATAATATTTTGAAGTTTAAGACTACGAAACTTTTTTTTGTCAAATTTTATTAAGGTCCATTCCGAGGTCCATTCATAGTAGATCACATTTCTGGTAAAATGTAAAATAAAATATTTAATTTTATGACATTCTAACGATATGATAGTCTACTAGAAATGGAATCCAGTGAAGTGCACGTTCCAGGTACGGTTTTTATTGGGATAGCGCTTTTTTATGGTTTATATCAAAATTTCATAAACAAAACATACCATTACGACCAATTTGTAGCACTATTAATTCCCCATGCAGCAAACTATTAAATTATATATTAAAAATCATGGAACCCCTCGGAGGACAGACAGATTCATACATCAAAAATAGCAATCATTTTCTAGAAAAACTATCAGATTTAAAGTTCAACAAAAGCCATTATTTGGTCAGTTTTGATGTAGTTAGTCTCTTCACAAATGTACCGGTACAGAAAACAATAGAACTTGTCAAATAGAAATTAGTAATAGATCAAACCCTTACAGAAAGGACCAAACTGAGCGTAGCAGCAATAATAGAATTATTAAAATTATGTATAACAAAAACATATTTTCAGTTCAATAATGATTTTTATGAACAGAATTTTGGTCTTGCCATGGGCTCTTGCCTCTCACCAATTCTATCGAATATTTACATGGAACATTTTGAAGCCAAAATAGTAAATAATCAAAAATTAAAACCAATTGTCTGGTGGAAATAAGTAGATGACATTTTTGCAATATGGCCTTATGACTTAGTATCTCTGAATGATTTCTTAATGTATATAAATGAAGGAGAAAAATCTATAAAATTTGAAATTGAAATTGAAAATAACAATTTTTTGCCATTTTTAGATGTTCTTATCAATAAAACACCTACAGGATATGAAACAAGTGTTTATCGTAAGCCAACACACACTCATAGGTATTTGAATTTTCAATCAGATCATGCTATAAGCTTAAAAAAAGGGGTAGTAAAATCTTTATATAATAGGGCCAGAATCATTTGTTGTAATGATAATCATTTCACAAAGGAGAAAACTTTACTGAAAAATGTTTTAAATGCCAAAAATTACCCGGCATAATTTGTAAATAAAAAAATTAAGAATATAGAGAAGGGCTCATTGTTAATACCCCATAATAATAACAATAATATTAATAATTCAGCTAACATAATTTTTAGAAACTTGACAATACCGTATGTTAAGGGTTTATCAGAAAAAATTAAAAAAATTGGTAATCATTTCAATATTCGAACTAGCTTCAAATCTAACAATACGTTGAGATCTATACTAACAAAAACAAAACCAAAAAATGAAGAACAATCTTCAAAAAATTGCATATATCAGATATCTTGTGAATGCGACAAATTCTATTTAGGTGAAACATCTAGACCATTGAAAGTCCAAATAAGTGAACATAAAAAATATATCAAAGTTAGGGAGTTCTTTGAGTCAGGTATTTGTAAACATGCTTGGGAAAAGGGGCATAAAATTCAATGGGACTCGACAAAAATAATATTGAAAGAGCCCAATAATAAAAGACGAAAAATCAAAGAAAGTGCTTTAATACAACTAAATGCAGATAAATGTGTAGCTAGTATGTCAGCCGAATGTAGTCAAATTTGGTTACCAAGGTAAGAAAGAGAAATTTCCAATAATCAATTACATGCGTTTTTATCCAGGTTTTCTTATGATTTATCATTGGAATAGTTGTTAATCGATACACTTCAATACACAAAATCACCAAACTGAGTTATACATATTTTGAAAACAAAAATAATCATACACACAAAAATTAACAACAAACGCGTTTTATTAACAAAATTTCCAAAATAAGCGGAAAAAAGCTCTATGCCAATAAAAACCGTTCATGGAACGTGCACTTCACTGGATTCCATTTCTAGTAGACTTATCATATCGTTTGAATGTCATAAAATAGAATATTTTATTTCACATTTTACCAGAGATGTGATCTACTATGAATGGACCTTAATAAATAAAATTTGACAACAAAGTTTTGTAGTCTAGAACTTCAAAATATTATTGATTGTCTAGTTGTCATATTTTTTTCGTTGTGTCAGATAGGGACCAAAAAAATTTTTTATTACTAGTTAATCTTGACAACAGTAGCTGGAACGCTACCGAAATGTCGAAATAAAAAATAAAAAACATTATTGTAGTTTGATTCCCAAAAAATAAGAGAAAAAAAAATCAATTAAAATAATTTAATTATTTGAATATTGTTTGATTGAAATTATTTACATTTTGTTTCACATGACAGAAAATAGTATGCAATGCCTTGGCTGGTTTCCTACACCAGCTGCGGCATTAAATTTTTTGCTTTTCTGCCTAGTAAAAATAAATGACTATTTTAGAGCAACACAAACTTCCAAAATGACTACAATTACCAACAAAACTATTGGAACCAACCTCAATCACAGGAAAATGCGACGAACTACGATAACCAACACAGCGATTACTTTGGCCCTCCAAACAATCAATTTAATCCCCACTTAACAAATTCAACTAATTCTTGGATTAAAAAAGAAGATTTAAAATCGCCCATCTCTAATCTAATAAGTCCTAAACACGAGATTAGTAACGATAATAAACCAAAAATAAATATCATAAGCGATATAAAATTACCACCAGTGTTTAGTACAACTTCAACATCAACTATGGATAAAAAAATTAATATAATCAGTGATATTAAGATAGAGCCTAAAATTGAAGGAGGCGTGTACGATGTAAAACCGAATACGTTATTACCTTCTTTAACTCCATTTAAAACGGAATTTAAAAACGAATTTCAGTCTGAGATGATCAAGACTGAAATTAAAAACGAAATTAAAATGGAGGAAGAGAATAAAGAAGATAAAATGCCACCTATTCAAGAGAATCCCTTTGCGAAATTAAACCCCTTGGCACTGAGAGACTCGAAAGAAGACAGTGGCATTCCTTATGATTGGGTAAATATAAAGTGTTCTTTGATTGAATGATTGTGTGCTAACAGACGTTATTATTTGTAATTGAGTGATTTTTTGTGTTATTATGAAAATTTTCACAGTATTGGATGTAATAATGTTATACTCGATTTGAAATTGGTTGATAGTAATAAATCATTAAAATCCGTCAAACACGTATACAAAATGGTCCTTCTAAATTGCCAAGTTTTAAATAGTATTTACATTGAAAGTATAGACCCTTTTGCATTTATTAAACTTTCCATTCCTATAGATCTGATAAGGGCGTCGAATACAAAGCTTAACCCGAGGCTCGAACAATAAGTGGTAGGATTCTACCTGTGATGTTTTGCACTCATGCACGTGCTTTCGGGTGGGTTTAAGTTTATATTAAACACAATAATTATATAATTTAGTGAACATTCGGATGTGTGGCATAATTTGTTACCCTTGTATTTGAATAAATATAATACTAATAACAATAAAGCAACCAATAAACAAGTAAATTTGGAAAAATGTTTCTATTTGAAATTCTATAAAATTTATAGTAAGTCATTACATTTCTTCGCTTTAAATTAATCATCATCAGAAAATGAAATATCTGAGGGACTGTCTTCTTCCCCTAAATTGATAATAAGTGGTTCGACCGTTTTCTCCAGTAAACTATCCAATTGCCACATTTTTCCTCCTCCTTTATTACATGCTCTATACATCTTTGCCACTTCCCCGCGTTGACTTCTTGAAGCGCTTCTTCAAAGAGTTTTTGAACATCACTCATTTTATAAGTGGTATTTTTTCTAGCCACATAACCTTTCACATGAGCCCATACCAGTTCGATCGGATTTAATTCGCAATGGTAGGGGGGGAGCCGAAGCACTATTATATTTTGTTTTTTGGCCATTTCGTCAACAACATATTTTTGAAACCGATGTTTATGGGTGTTTACAATTGATAGCAACTCCCTTTTAACCATATTGTCCTCAAATTGTATTTGTTTCTCCACAAGCCACTCGATAATTTTTGCTTTTCGCCAAGCAGTTGTAGGCATCTTCTCCAATCTTCTGGAGTGATACGGAGCGTTATCTAACACAATGACGGAGCCAGGTGGAATCAGCTCTATCATTTGTTCGAAATACTCCTCAAAAACATCAGCATTCATATCCTCGTGGTAATCGCCTGTACGAACTGATTGGAATGATAATAGTCCACCTTCTAAAAAGCCATTGGAGCTACCGATGTGAGTTATAATTAATCGTTTTCCTTTTCCAGAGGGCGGATTTATTCCTGTTGATAGACCGTCTAAAAATGTTTGCCGGTGAGAAGTCACATTTTTGTCTGTCCATATTTTTCCAACTGTGTAGCCTTCGTTCAGCCATGTTTCGTCCAAATAGAAAATTGTTTTGTTTTCATTGCGAAATTGTCTTATTTTTCTCAAATAATTACGTCTCCAACACACTATTTCATCTTTTTCGAGCAAATGAGACTTCCGACTATGTTTTTCCCATCTAAAATTCATTTCTCTTAGAACTTTCCATAGTTTCTCTCTCTTGATTGCAGGAAAGTCTTCTTTTACTGCCCCTAAAACTCTATCCAAAGTAGGGATCTCCTTATTGAAATAGAATGAATTCACCTTTCGTCTTATGATGGCCTTTTCGTCCTCATCGATCGGTATTGTTCGCCTTCCTGGAGATGGTTTTGGTGGCGTCACGGTTCCTGTCTTTTCTTCCCGCATCAGCCTGTAGATGGTTGCTTTTCCAACACCTGTCATCTTTGAACAAAGTTCCACTGTAGAATCGATACTTATTGCACTTTTTTGATATCTAAGTGCATTAAATACATTAAGCACAATAATATTTTCACTAATGCTTAGCGCTGATTTCGCAGCTCGCTTAACTGGAATAAATCCTGAAAGACTCTCCATTTTCAAAAATTACTCAAATGTGTGTCCTAGAATACTCGCATTAGGTTTGTTCGCTCTTAAAATGACTCACAGTTTTATACCAATAAGTAGAGGTACCTACCTACCTACCTACCTTTTTCGTAACAACCTGAAGTAACATTGTGTATTAATTGTTCCCGGAATTCTCGGCATAATTATTTTTACCTGTTATGACAATAATGATTACTATAAATAGGGTTCAAATCGGCACGTCAGGTATGGAATCGGCTGCTAAAAATGATTTATTACTATCAACCAATTTCAAATCGAGTATAGATTATTTGCTCATGTACTTTATTGTGTGTAATTGATTGATCTTGTGGAAAATTATGTGCAATTGTGCGTTGTTGAATGTAATAATGTCTGACTTTGCGGATTGTGATGTTCTCGGACGTTTTTTGTCTAATTGTCTGATGTTTTTCAACTATTCTTGAGATATTTTGTGTATTGAGTGTTATTTTGTGCCTTCTGGTAAAATTGAGAGGTTTTTCAATGTTATATTGAGTGTTTTCGTGTTTTCATGTGCGATTGTGCGTTATTGGATGTAATAAACATTGTGATGAATGGTGTTGACACATTTCATTTTCTTGTATATGTTTGTCGATGTTTGGAAAAATGAATGAAAATTGAAAAGAAATATCAAATAACACATGAAACATTTTATTTTTAGGCAATAGAGTTACTACAAGATTATAATCCAGGTTGTATAGAAAATTCGGCTAAAATGGGAATATTATTTTGTATAATACGAGAAAGCATAGCTTTAGGTGATAGATTATTAGTTTTTAGTCAATCTCTTATAACTTTAGATTTAATAGAGCAATTTCTTCAAATGAGTCAAGTTCCAGGAGAAACGTTCAAGTGGGCGAAAAATAGCAGCTATTACAGTAAGTATTTGTATTCCTAATGAAAAGTTGATCGAAAAATAAGTCAGTTTTATATCAAATAGTAATGTTGATAATTTGCAGGATTAGATGGTTCGACCAGTGCTTTAGAAAGAGAGAAACTAATTAACGAGTTTAATTCAAATCCGAAAATACATGTGTTCCTTGTTTCAACTAGAGCAGGATCTTTAGGTGAGTGTACATTTTCAATTCAATATTTACAACAATTTATAAATTCCTATGAAGAAAGAACTATCATGAGAAACGGATCATAGAGGTTTAATGTATCGTCCAATCTAAATAGTCGACCAACAAAAACATTTCTATAAATCTACTTCAATGAATATGTTGGGACAGCTGGATTAAGAAACACCCCCTACTCTCCTTCCAATATTTGTTAGCCTCTGCCCTCTCACCCTAGTGTGATATCATATCGCTTCGCCTGAATTCGATTAACGTGGTTTTATTTAAATTTATTTACGTAATAATTACAAATATAGCACAAAACACAAAATCGGTTCAAAAATTATTAAATTATTAAAAATTATCATACACTCAGGTACAAAAAAAACGGGTCCCCTATTTTTTTCTTGAAATCGGCTATATTTGTTTATTATTTTAGCTTTTGGTTTACACTTTTTATATTTTACCAACAAAGGACTTTCTCCTGGTATAAAAAGACAAGAATATGTTACTTAAACTAAACTTAATAAACAATGACATAAATAAAGGAAAAACACATGTATACTTAGTAAAATTTATGTTAACAACAGCAAACTTTAGAGGTACAGAAAACAAAATTTAACACATAAAATAGACTTTAGTATTTGGTATTTCCTCCTCTAGCCCTAATTATTGCTTGCATACGGCGTGGCATCCCTCTAATGAGCTCACAAACTGCATTCTGAGGAATATTCTCCCATTCTTCTTGAAGAGCTACCCAAAGCTCATTTAGTGTGGTTGGTGCTATAGCAGGACTTCTAACACGTCTGCCTAACATGTCCCACACATGTTCTATAGGATTTGCGTCCGGAGAACATGCTGGCCAGTTCATTTTTTCAATGCCAACTTCTGTCAAGTATTCACTGACGCATCTCTTGAATGAGGTCTAGCGTTGTCCTGCATCAGGATAAAGTTATCGCCAATAAATGGAGCCACCTGATATGCCAAAACTTCCTCAATATACCGTTGTGCAGTCAGTGAGCCCCCATTGATAAACACTAATTCCGTAGAGGCTTCACTTGATATGCCGTTATGACGTTATGACTCCGTTATGACTCAGCCTAGGGCTAAAAGCACATTCTTGGAATTGTTCCCCATTTCGTCTCCATACTCTTTTTTGTCCGTCTGGTGAATGTAGCGAGAACCTGGACTCATCGGTAAAGAGTATGTTACTCCATTGCATAAGAGTCCAATTGCTATGCTCACGAGCAAAGTGCAATCTCGCTACCCGGTGACGTGGAAGTAACTTAGACCCAGTTGCTGGCCTAAAAGCTTTTAACCCAACCTCATGTAATCTTCGGCGAACTGTCCATTTACTTACATTTTTACCACGAACCTCCAGAAGTCGATTTATTGTCGGTACTGAAGTCAAATGACGACTCCTTAGAGAATTTAGTACAATAAATCTGTCATCTCGAGCGGTAGTTACCCGTATTCTACCACTACCAGGCCTTCTTGTGTTTCTTCCAGTATCCCCAAAACGTTGTAATACCCTTTGAATGGTAGAACGACTAACATTGAGGAATCGAGCCACATATCTTTGGCTTCGACCATCTTCCACAAGAGCTATTGCTTTAGCACAATCTTCAGCACTTGAAACAATAATTAAGACTTTAAAATTGTCAACGTTGATATTGACAATATTAACATTAACAAAAAATTGCCTAGCAACCGCCCAACAATTGAAAACACATAAGCTCCTTTCGAATTGCATGAATGAAATATGGAACTTTTGAATTTGAATTTTCCAAAATGTTCTTTTTTTATGTAAAACGAGAAAATACACATGTATTCCAACTTTTTATATTTAGAAGGAAGTCCTTTGTTGATAAAGAATACAAAATATAATTTAAAAACCAAAATAATAACCAAATTAAGCCGATTTTGAAAAAATAATAGGTGGCCCGTTTTTTCTGCACCTGAGTGTATTTAGTAAATTTATCGCGTGACCGTGAAAAATATATACTAATTATAAAAGTGAAGAATAATGAAGTAGGCACAAAGCATAGAAATAGTTTTTGTGAAGTGTAAGTGAAATATTTATTACATAAAAGTGTAAACGAATTATAATTGTGAGATAAACTAGAAATAAAAATTGTTAGTCTCGGTTTTTTATTATAATGGAAGTTGATTCTGATAGTAGCGAAAAACATAAGGTATTTTTTAAATATTCATGGCCGTAGGAAAAATAGTGTACATAACTCGTTGCAAAATAAATTTTACTCATTTCATTTCCGCACACACCGTTGTCAACATTATTTAAAAGAAACATTACATTAAACAATATTTATTTTGTTACAATTATCACATGGTCGTAGGAAAAATAGTGTACATTACTTGTGCGATAGTGATTTTTCACACTCATAGGAGTGTCTCACTCGGCTTAATAGTTTCCACTCGTGTGAAAAATGTCACTTTCCGCACTCGTTACGTAATATACTGATTATCATTTGTATAGTTTGAATAAAACAGTAGCTTTTCGAGATATTTATACATATAATAGAAACTGTTATATGAATACTTCACTTGGTATCGTTAAAATTTTTATACTTTCAATTAACGATTGGCGATGTTCGTAACGCCATTATACTTTCAATTAACGAAGCGACACAGATAAACAAAACCGATTTTGATTTCTGCACAACACAGTTGACTAACTTCATGTGGCTTCTTGAAACGTGAAACGGAGTCTAGTTATGTGCTATTTTGCAATCTAGTATTTGATCTGTTTGATAAGAGTAGTTGACGTTGGTACATATTGAAACAATATGTTCACATTTTAAGTTCAAATCTGAAAATAAATTGTTAAATTCTCTTCAGCAATTTAATGTTTCCAGTTAATGTTTTGATATTTTTAGCCATAATGGCTTCCAAAATAATTTCTGAATACAACTTGAAATGCTAAAATTAATGGATCAAAAGTTCAAATTGTCCTCCTTGTTGAGCAAAACAAAAACCGAATCTATTAAACAAAGATAATTTTGTATCTCTGATTCGGTGTAAATTTTGCACAATGTTGGACTTGAACAATTTTCGCACTTAATTCTATCAAATTTTTGTGCCCATTCAAAATTGATCCGATATATTTCAGTTTTCAAAAAAAAACCATTAAAAGGAATCATCAAGAGTGTACATTTTGATTTATCTACGAATTTATTTTATTTTTAATCAATTTAATGTAATTCCACTCACAACTACTCACTATTTCTCACATCTGTATTTTATTTTAGGTATTAATTTAATAGGAGCCAATAGAGTAGTAGTTTTAGATGCCTCTTGGAATCCCTGTCATGATACTCAAGCTGTTTGTAGAGTTTATAGATATGGACAACGAAAACCTTGTTTCGTGTATAGATTGGTTGTAGACAATTGTTTGGAAAAGAAGATATATGATAGACAAATTAATAAGCAAGGTAAGGTATGCGACATGTGTAAATATTTTCATAAAGCTCATTATAATTGATGTACTCTTGAATATTTCATTCCATATTTAGGCATGTCTGATAGAGTAGTCGATGAATGCAACCCCGACGCCCATCTTACTATGAAAGACGTTAGTACGCTGTGTTGGGATGATAAAACCGACGATTTAGAGGAAAAAGACTGGGCGGAAGTTAAAGACAATTATATAGGTAAGATTGTTTGTAATTTGTTGAATTCGCTTGTTATAACTATATAATTATATTTCAGATGTAGTCTTACAAAAAGTGTTAGAAAAACACGGCAGAACGTTGAATAAACAACCATTCCAACATGAATCTCTCCTGGTAGATAGAAAAGAAAAGCAACTGTCCCAGCAAGAAAAACGGTTAGCTAAAAAAGGATACGAACGGGAAAAGCAAGCGTCTAGGCAACCCGCTTACAGTTTGATGGGATCTGCTAGAGGACACAGGCCTGTAGCTTCAGTTAGACCGATGCAACAAGGTGAACGACCATCAAGGTAAACTTTTCTCACCGATTTATTTATGTGTATTGATATAAAAATTGTTTTCACAGGTGGATCCCAGCTGAACACTGGCAACGACAAGGTATGACAGCTCAAGAAATGACGTTACCTTTAGACGTTGTTATACCAACAAATCAGCCAGAAAAGGGTAACATCGTTCTTAAAGCAGGTCAAAAAGTATTAGTTTTGAAATCTCCGAAAGGAGTTTATATGCAACTTGAAAGTGGAAAGATTGTTGCTATTAAAACTGCCATTAAAGTTAAAGGTGAGTACAGCAATATTGAAATGTTTTCTTATTTAAAACTAGATCTTTCCGATTTAGCATTCTACTTTTTATGCTTGGATGGAGTCAAATTAGAATATTATATTTTTTTGTTTATTAGGTAAAGCCGACGATGGCGGAGATCCAACAAAGATGACAAAGCCGCCCCTTTTGCCTCCATCGATCAAAGGAAATCCATCTCTTTCTGTGGTCCCTCAAAAGAGAGTCGTAAAACCGTTTGTACCTGGGACTGCTAAGTTTGCAGTTCAGAGCGTCAGGCAATCAGTACCCAATTTAGTATCGAGGATTAAAAATATTCAAAAAAAATTACAAGCAGGTACATACTAAGATTTCCACGCAAACATAAAAATATGTATCATAAATTTTATTCTAGGTAAAACGAAACCTCAAAATATTGGCTCCGAAATCGCCAAATCTTTGGGAGGTGGTAAAGACGAAGGCATGCCAATGGGTAGCAGCGATGAAGAACATAAAGATCCACCTACTCTACTTCAACAACTAGAACGTGCTAAAAGACTGCCTCAACCGTTACCTCAAGAAAACAACGATGATATCGAAAAAAGAATAGCTTTATTGAAAAGGAATATCTCTATACAAAGGGTAGCGGCTAAAACAACTCTTCCAGGTCCTCAGCAAATACCACCACCACTACCGGCTCCGGCAGTGCAACCTGCGATAGTTGATGAAGATGATGAGAAAGATGAAACTAGTCCCGACCATTTAGCAGCCGAGCAAATGGATCACAGTAATTCTTCTCTGTTAGGTGATAGTACTCCTTTCCAGGTAAGCGTTTTTACCGACTATAGTGGAGTGAAAAAAATTGTAAGCACCATATTATTAGGAACAGTAAATGCGTTAATACAAAAACAACGTTGTCAGATGAAATGCTAGAAATATTACTATACAGGGTGATTCATTAAGAATGTCAAATCTCTGAACTGTAGATTCTAGACCTAAAAATATGATGATTCTGCTCAACATGCTTTATGCAAATATTGCTAGTTTCCGAGATACGGGGTGCTCAAAGTTTAAATTTAAATTTTGATTTTCGCAATAATTTTTCTAAAATTACAACTAAAATAATAAAAAAAAAATATTAAAAAGCGCTTAATTCTACAGAAAAAAGTTACTCTTCTTTGATACATATAGTTCAATACATTTTAATTTTTCCATAAAAATTTTCATTATTCCTTAACCCTTGAGTGGTCGGGTTGGGTCTGTGGGACCAGCAGCCATTTCGTTCTCGTACACCACTCTTGTTTTATATCGGAGCGCGTCGCAATTGTCAGTACCTTTTCGTCCGAAGGTCGAGTATTAGTGAACCAAGGCGTGTGCGTTAGTGTCCAATAGTTCGCTAGTTATTTGCATGTTTGGTCTGTCAGACCCCACCCGACCATTTAAGTAACTTTTGTAGCTTCGACAAGTGAATTTGTTTTCCTGTTTTTTTATAATATAATTCACATGAAGTAAGTATTTTTATTCATAACCAAAAATGGCTATGCTTAGAACATGTTCGTCCGATGTGCAAAGAATGCATTGAAAATTGAAGTGAGGATTAGGGTTTTTTTCTACTAAATGTAAGAAAAGTGCATTTTTGTTAACCTATTTTTCGTATTTTATTAAGAAACGTTTTTTATTTTATTGTTGGATTCAAAATAGCTAAGATGTATTAAAAATGAAATAAAAAAAGATATTTTGCGTATAAAATAGTTTTATTTTATTATTTTATAATATATTCTGCAAAATAAAAACTGGGTCTCACAGACCCCACCCGACTCTTCAAGTGATTTGCAAGCACCCGATTTCTCAAGGGTTAAATATGTAACAATAACAAATTTGTAAACAAAAATAAAAAACTTCAAAGCAAATGCTCAAAATGCCCACCATTTACTTCAATACACTTTATGATCCGCTTTCGAAAAGATCTCTTAATATCAAATAATCCTTGTCTATTATTTTTAATTACATCCGCGGCTTCTTCTATTTTCCGTCGCAGTGGTGGAAGAGAAGTGATTTTTTCTTTGTAAACTAATGTCTTCTTTTTTGAAAAATCCAAAGGATTGAAATCAGGGCCTCTTGGTGGCCAAGCAAACTCACTTCCACGACCAATCCATCGATGCGGAAACTGTTCGTTTAAGTATTGACGAACTTGTAAAGAATAATGTTGTGGTACTCCTTCGTGCAAAAACCACATACTTTGTCTTAAAACGAGAGGTACATCCTCTAGTAATTCGTGTAAATGTTCTTGAAGAAAATCCATATAAAGAGGTCCATTTAAATTGGTTGGCAGTTCAAAAGGACCTATTAAATACCCACATATTACACCACACCAAATGTTAACCTTAAACTCGTGCTGAAAATGTGTTTCCCTCATAGCATGTGGATTTTCAGTATCCCACAAATGATTATTTTTATAATTAAATATTCCTCGTCTGGTGAATGTTGCCTCATCAGTAAAAATAATTGTATCCAGAAAATCTGGGTTACATTTTGTTTATCTTGCAAAAAATGGGCAAATTGTAGATTATCTTGAGATAATAAATTCTGAACAGGAGTGTAATGATATGAATGCAATTTTTCCCTCTTCAGTATTCTAAAAATAGATGATTGGCTTATACCTGTTTGCAGACTTACTGATATCTGGATTCTCCGTAACACAAATTAAAATTTCATCTTCTTCATCGGCAGTGATTTTTTTTGTAGCACCGAGCTCAGTTTTAGAGCGTAAAGACCTCGTTTCACCTAAGCGGTTGTAAAGATTTCGGTACAGTTTGTAATTGGGTTGCCTTCGGTTTGGGTATAATTGTGAATATTTTCGAGCCGCAGATGGTCCACTATAATTTGACTGAGCAAACACACAAATTATATCGCGCATCTCATTATTGGAAAAATCGTTATGCCTAGGCATTATTTGATAAATAACTATTACACTTGTTAATTACTAAATTGTTAATAAATGGTATACTAATGTACTACTTATTCTTATTATTATCCAATTTTTGCTTCTACACAAACTGTCTAAAAGTGACATAAGCCTACTTAGAATCTACAGTTCAGAGATTGGACATTCTTAATTAATCACCCTGTATAAATGTTATATTTGTTATAGTATCTTTTTTAATCATTAATATTGAACCAGATGGCGAAATGGCCATATAATAATGAACAATGTGTCTTATTTGTATATATGTAATGTATACAGGGTGTCTCAAAATTGACGCCCGTCCTTTCAGAATATGAATCGGGAGGCTAAAACGAATTAAAACGTAGGAATGAAAAAATTGCGTTATGTCGATGGTTACAGAGTTATTGACAAAAAACAAAGATCTAACATTCAATGTTTAAACTTTATTAAAAACGAATATTCGTTACAAAACAAGAAATTAATTTATAAAAGGTGTTCAAACAAATCGCCTCCTTTACTTCAATGCAAATATTTGCACGATTTATCATTGAATCACGAACCCTCTGCAGCATGTTTTCGTCTATAAACGTCACAGCAGCGTGAATAAGAGCTACTACATCTTCCGTATTCTCAACAGGTTCAAAGTAAAATTTTTCTTTCAAGAATCCCCAGAAGAAAAAATCTAATGGATTTAGATCTGGAGATGTAGGAGGCCATAGTACGGGTCCACCTCTTCCAATCCAACAGTCGGGGAATGTTTGATTTAGTAATGTTCTCACTTGTCTACCATTATGTGCAGTAGCACCATCATGTTGGACCCAAAAATTCAATCTAGTTGCTAATGGAACTTGATCGAGAAATGGCAGTGGTAAATTGTCGTTTAAAAAATGAAAATACGATGCTGAATTAAGTCGGTTAGGTAACATATTTGGGCCGATTACATATTATTATTTAATAATCCAGCCCAAATGTTTACATTCTCGATTGGAATAATAACGTTCCATTTTTAAAACAAATAACCGTATGAAATTATACTTATACTTATTATGACCAAAAATGACAGAACTAAAAATTAACATTTAACATTACCATAGCAACCTATGCTACTCATTTGTTTTTAGCTGACTTCGTTTTTAATAAAGTGTAAACATTGAATGTTAGATCTTTGTTTTTTGTCAATAACTCTGTAACCATGGACATAACGCAATTTTTTTATTCCTACGTTTTAATTCGTTTTAGCCCCCCGATTCATATTCTGAAAGGACGGGCGTCAATTTTGAGACACCCTGTATATGTAATGTATATATGTAATGTATTATTCGCTTTTAAGATATAGTTTATTTACGATAAAAAGACGATGACGTTGCAAAATAAAATATTGTAATGTTGCCAAGCTGTAGCTTTTTTCTTCACTTAACGAAAACTAGAAAACTCAATCTGTTGTTAGATTGACAGTTCTTAAAATAATGAATACAAATAGAGAATACTATTACCTACGTCTCTTACAGCAGTAACGCGAGAAGCGGGCCCCCATTTCGGCATTCTCGTTCAAAATAGCTTTACAAAGATGTTACCATCACTTGACATTTATTGTTCAGCTGCCTCGGTCTGTCTGTTTTTTTTTAATCTTGAAGAAACAATGAATTTGAAAGCACCGAAAAACTTGTAAATATTAGACGATGATCGAATGTCAATAAACGTCAAAACAAACTGGGGAATTTTACCAGTGGCTCTGACAACGTCTTGAAGTTTTGCCAACCCGTTAGCTGTAAATTTCCTGGCTGCATATTATTATATTTATTCTGATAAGCAGGAACGTAACCAAAAATGACATCATCGTCTTTTTATCTCAAAAATCCTATAAATGTCTCCAAGATCTTTTTGGAAACATTTCGAACAAGACATAGACTTGAGTCAATAGTAGAGTTCTAAAGTCTATATAGAAAGGACAAGGAGTAATAAATCATTCATTTAAGTAGATTTCATAGAAGTACCAAAATATATTTTAAGAGGGTATACCGTAAGGTACATTTTTTATTGAACGATTGAGTTGCAGCTATGCTAAAGAATATACGATTTAGGTAGGTACTTAGTATTAGTTCTTTGAGTAAAGTTGTATGAAGTTGTATGGTTTTCATAATATTGTAAACAGTTGAAATATATTTAAAACATTTGTTGAATGTTAATTGTGCAAGTACCAAACAATGTCGATAAGCCAAGGACCATCTAAACGACCAAAAACAGGTCCATTATCTTTAAATGAAAAAACTCTGATATTGAATTGTTATATATCATTGAAAAACAAGGATCCAAGTGCAAGTGTTGATGATATTGTGGAATTAACGGCTGCTATGTTGTGTGTTGCTAAATCAACAATTTATAGATTACTAAAAGAAAGCAAGAATGGAACTCTTCAACCCCCTAAAACTCCTTCAGGCCGAAAACCAATTGAGATCGATGAGTCATTAAAACAAAGACTAAGGCGTAAAGTCCATGGATTTTACTTACGAAAGGAAATTCCAACACTTGACAAAATTATGACATCAGTGCAAGAAGATACGGACTATCCAAAATTCTCCAGAATGACATTATGCAAACTTTTGAAAGAGGTGGGTTTCAGATATACAAAACATAATAGAAAATCTCTCTTGATAGATAAACCGGAAATAGTTTTTTGGAGAAGAGACTATTTAAGAAGCATTCGACATGCCAGAGAACAAAATTTGAAAATCTTCTACTTAGACGAAACATGGATAAATGCTGGATATACAGTTTCCAAATCTTGGCAAGATGAAAACATTAAAAGCGGAAGGCAGGCATTCGTGGAAGGTTTGTCGTTAGGTTTGCAGCCACCATCTAGAAAAGGAAAAAGACTTATCATTGTCCATGTTGGAAGTTCTGAAGGTTTTGTTGATGGTGGATTATTAACTTTTATTTCAAAACGCACGGGGGACTATCACGAAGATATGAATGGGGATTTCTTCGAGGAATGGTTTGTTCAAATTTTGGATCTGATTCCAAAAGGGGCTGTTATTGTTATGGACAACGCAAGTTACCATTCACGGTTACGAGAAGCATTGCCCACAAGTCGTTGGCGTAAAGCAGAGCTTTTGGAGTGGCTTATTTCGAAAAATATTAAGTTTCCAAAAGATCCACTAAGGAAAGAACTTTACAGAATTGCAAAAATGAACAAGAATAAATACAAAACCTACATTGTAGAAGAAATGGCTTCTTCTCGTGGTATATCAGTTCTTCGACTTCCCCCTTATCATTGTGAACTTAATCCCATAGAATTAATATGGGCTCAGGTAAAGGGGGAAGTTGGAAAAAAAATGCTACTTTTAAAATAAACGATGTTGTGAAATTGTTCGAGAGTGCTGTAAGTCATGTTAGTAAGGAAAATTGGACAAACTGTATCGAGCATGTTATCAAAGTAGAGGCCAATATGTTGAAAATTGACAATATTTGTGATGATTTAATCGACCCTATTATTATTAATGTCAACAACGATTCTTCCTCTTCCGAGTCGGATATAGAATAAAATGTAAGTAATAAATGTATTCCAATAATTATTTCTTTTCATTTTTTATTATATTATAATTTAAAACGTATTTTTTTCCCAAAATACACACCACTGCATTGCGTTATTGCTTATCTGCTAATCCTTTAACAATGAAGAAACGCTAAATTTTGCTACAACTGAAACAAATACGGGGTCGATCTACCTGGTTTTTAGATTTACGGAAGAAATGTAATTTAAATTGAGAGATTTATCAAAAATTTCATGGTGCTCCCTGTAAAGGTTTTGCATACTTAATTAGGGTTTATTACTCCTCGTACTTTCTGTACAGACTATAGAGTGTGCAGAGTCCCAATGCTTTTATTAAGTGCCCTGCACTTAACTATTCACGCCCTCTCTAAATAATTGAAGGGAGGGATTTGAAAAACCAATTGTTTGAACCAGTTTAATATGTAATATTTATTATAGGACACATTAGATAGTATAACAAGTGCATATCACGCGACGAACGACGAAAACCTAGAATCATACGAAGAAGATGAAATCTCCGAACATTCAGATCAAAAACACCAAGAACAAAGCGAAATAAGTGATCATAGTGACGATGTAACATACGTTTCCGATCAATCCCCGACTTCTCAATACCAACCGCAAACCTCAAATCCACAACAATCATCTTCCACTTCTACAGATCAGCCAAAGACTGAAAATCAAGAGTACGGCAATTACAATAACTACTACAACTACCAAGCACCGCCATATCATGCACCACCTCATCCGCAAGGTTATGCTTACCCTCAACCGCCACCTCAACCTTACGATATGATTTACCCTCAGCAACCGCAGCAGCCCCAGTACAATTATGGATATCAAGGTTATCCGCCGCAACCTCATTATCCACCTCATCCGCCGCCACCTCAACCAGGATATGAGTATAGTGGGCAGGCTCCACCTCCAGCGCAACCGATTTATAGTGGATACAGTCCATATCCGTCGCAGTATCCTCCGCCTCCCCCGCCGCAGGGAATGTATCCGCCCCCACCGGCTACTGGGCCTACCCCTCCATATAGTGAATATCAGCAATATGCTCCTCCCATGAACAACGTGGCTCCTCCTCCTACGCAGTATTATCCTAATTCTTAAGGTGTTTTAATATTAATTTAGACCAGTCGATTTGGGCACTTGAAAATC
>CAJUYI010002179.1:21237-35632 GCA_910591695.1 Galerucella pusilla
GGTTTGGGCCTGGGTTTTCTTGTTTTTTATTTAGTTTTCTATTTCTTATTTTCTGATATTTTTATATATAGTTACACTTTGATCAACCGGGTTGGGGCCTGGGTTTTCTTGTTTTTTTTTTAGTTTTCCATTTCTTATTTTCTGATATTTTTATACATAGTTACACTTTGATCAACCGGGTTTAGGCCTGGGTTTTCTTGTTTTTTTTTCAGTTTTCTATTTCTTATTTTCTGATATTTGTATACATAGTTACACTTTGATCAACCGGGCTTGGGCCTGGGTTTTCTTGTTTTTTTTTTTAGTTTGAATAGCCGGGTTTGGGCCTGGGTACTTCAGTCGGTTAGCGCCCAAAATACACAGGATTAAAATGACCCTTCGGTCTTGACGCCTGGTTGACATGTTGTAAAAAGTGCATCAATCTTTTAGCGCCCAAATTACATGCGCCCTGTGACTGCATAGTCTAATGGATCTATTAAAAATAGTTTGCATTTATAAAGATAGTGAAAAAATAAATTGTATGCTTCATCTCAATTATGAAAAGATTTGTACCCCTCACTTCTCTCTATTCCATAAGCAGTACGTTACATACTGTTACTGAAATTCGTGTGTATCGACAGACAACTAATTTTGCGCCGTCTTTTGGAAAAAAAGACTTGTATAAAATCGATTGCAAGTTATGTTTGTTCCACAAGACGGCGCAAAATGAAATATCTGGCTAATAAATTAGACGACTCAAAATATTACGCTCGTTTGGCACAGCCTTAATCTCATGATACAAAACTGTAACTTTTGTCAGCCTGTATCCCACTAAATAAAGTTATCAATTCCGTTACTTTGAACCCAGTGGAATACAAACTTAACATTAAGTAAAAATCATTAAGAAATAGTTCAATTAATAGGTTTGTTCGTAGAAGGAATTTCCAATCGATTGGAAATTTGTTAAACTCTGACATTCCGTTTGGGATTCGTTGTAAATCGATTGGCAATTTTTGTTGTACGGTTGGAACATTTTGACAATTTGACAATATTGTACTCACGTTCTATTTTAGAAGGAACTGACAGGTTAGCTATTTCCATGTTTTTTTTTACTATAATAGAAAAATAGTAAAAATTTGTCACTTTCTACATCATCACAATACGCATGTTCTCATGTTCAAACTGAAAATTTGATCCCGGTCAGCAAATTATTTTGATAATTGGCAACTGATCCGAAACCGCAAATTTCTTTCTTCGAGCAAAGGATTTTTAAATAGCCAACTGCCAAATTGATTCTACGAACAAACCTATAAACAATGTACCAAGCTAAAAAATTAGCTAGTGTAATTTTTCATTTTTTTGATAAAATTAGGCTGAACAGTTCTGTGAAATGAAATGAATTTATTTGGACATAGATTGGACTTCGTTGTAATTGACTATGAAAATTTTTGAGACTCTTTATATTTAGATTGGGTAACTTTATGACAAGATGTAGTTTGATAAAATTAAGACCAAAGTTCTATTTTAGATAATTATTTTATATATAAATTACACTAGCATAATTTTAAATAGTACTGTATTCTTATGTTTATTATTGACAGATGGAATTTTAAATTTCCCACTTGACAGCAATTCAAAATTCCATCTTTATATGTGATTTCTTTTTGTGACAAATTGTGATTTCATCAAATGTAATTTTTTTTAATGTATCACGTTATATAACCCAATTCGATTGGTCTTCGATTCCCAAGTAGTGCAATAGTTTTAATCGAAAGAATCTGTATCGTTCTTAAGGTCTTAGATGTTGATGGTATTGCAAATGCTGCATGCGAAATTCAATTCTGTTTAGTCGTCGAATACTCACAGTGTTATATTAAGGTGGTTCTTGAGATTTTCTTAGACAAAAATGTTGATAATAGTGAAAAAATGATTAATAACAAAATTCAAATAAAATATTTAACATCCTGTTACAGACATTGTCAATGATAACTGATCTTTCTACAAGTGTATTTTAAATTCTTGAATTCTCCGTTGATCTTTAACTTACTTATTTACTTTAATTTACAAATTTTCATTTAATCGTTAACGTTGCTGTCTAATGTAAAATCAAAATATGTCACCCTCTAGTGGATATTTTTCAAATCTTCAGTACACTACAAATTTCAATGGTCACAAAAAGAAATGGTTCAAGAACTACCGTAATATAATGTGACGACTATTGACCATTTTTGACATTTTTCACTTATTAGGATATAAAAATGACGTTCCAATATTTCATAAACAACTTGAAACTCCGGAACTTTTGCTAATAAGTACTTAATATGCAACAATTTTATCATATTGTTTGAACAATTCCAATGTATGGGTAAAATTTTGTTCCTAGAGAAATGTCAAAAATGTTTCTGAAACTTGATAGTGTTAATTATTAGTCCTATAGCTTGGTATATAGTATAAAATTGTGAAATAATTTGTGAGTAGATACACTATACAGGGTGTCCTACGACGAGTTAAAACTATCTGTATATGACAAAATACTTATAGTAAAATTATGAAAATTTCTACGTTTCGGTTTTCGGAGTAACTAAAATATTTTCAAATATGGCAGACTTCCGGTTCCACCGGAAGTCGACTGTAACTTTGTTATTTTGAATTGAACACCCTGTATATTAATACATTTTTAAAATCTACGTAAAATTTTAGTATACTTTTGCCTGAAAACTTTTTTCGAAAAATGCATACTTTTTGAGATTAATTTTTTTGTAAAAAATTTGACGGTTGCAGACCCTTACAAATAATTTTTTTAACAGGATACCCTTGAAGATATGAAAATGGTTTCTATTCGGTTGCTTTTAGCAAGGTCAGACCTATTTGAATCTATATTGAAACATTTTTCATTTTATACAGGGTGTGTATAGAAAGTGTTCAAAGTTTAACTTCATAAATATCAAATTTCTTTATTTTTTTAAAAAGAACCACCCGTTTTTTTCTATTTCAATGCATTCAGGGGTAAAAAATAAGGCAAATTCATGTATACTTTCCTATACCTAAACCTTACCGTTACATAATCTTTTTTATTTCTTAGTGCTTGTATCAACGGGTCAAAATAAAATTTAGCTCACACCTGCATCTCTAAAAATGTACAGAAAACATTTAATATCTGGATAACGGTAAGGTTTAGGTATAGGAAAGTATGCATGAACTTGCCTTATTTTTCACCCCTGAATGCATTAAAATGGAAAAAACGGGTGGTTCTTTTTAAAAAAATAAGGAAATTTGATATTTATGAAGTTAAACTTTGAACACTTTTCATACACACCCTGTATAAAATGAAAAAATTTTCAACATAGATTCAAATACGTCTGACCTTGCTAAAAGCATCCGAACAGAAACCATTTTCATATCTTTAAGGGTAAAAAAATAATTTACAAGGGTCTGCAACAGTCAAATTTTTTACCAAAAAATCAATAACTCAAAAAGTATGCATTTTTCGAAAAAAGTTTTCAAACAAAACTATACTAAAATTTTACGTAGATTTCAAAAATGTATTAATATACAGGGTGTTCTATTCAAAATAACAAAGTTGAACCGGAAGTCTGCCATCTTTACAAAAATTTTAGTTAAAAAGATCGTATCCGAAAACTCAAACGTAGAAATTTTTATGATTTTCCTTTTGCCATTTACAGATAGTTTTAACTCGTCGTGGACACCCTGTATATTTCTTAATGACCTTTATTAAGATCTATAAAGAAAAATATGCTTTCGTGTTGATGTAGTGGTAGCGTAATGCCACAATTATACGTCCCACACGATAGGTGTCGAGTGAGATGTGATAATGTGGGTGTTGACAGAATCACGTTTATAATATACGGCGAATTTCAGGAAGCTATAATCTGATCAATCTCACGTCATTTCTCATTTAGGTAATCCAAGTTCTTGTGGTTGTGATCAGCATCGTTTTAAATTGCTGGTTCTCTTTGTACTGTACTTCAGACAGGCAACATTGCCGCGTTATCTCCTGTCAGTTAAATGACGTCGCCTGACACTTGACACCTGGAAGTATAATTGCGGCCAAAAACTGTGCTTCAATAATTCCAGAATTCTCAAATAAGTACACAATGAGAGTTTCTAAATACCGAAACAAAGTAGAGTTTTCTAAACTATTTTATTTATAATAATTCCTTTTAGCAAAAGTTAAATCGATTTTATCTATATTATTTAGTTTATTAATTATTTTAGATTCCATCAAAACGTTTACGGATTTTTATCTTGTTGTCACCGTCAAAATAATTGTGTTGAATTTTCATCGTTCTAGGATGATTTATGATTGGTATGGTCGGTTTTATACGGATATTTTTGGCGATTTTTGGCCACGGTGTAAAAATATAATGCCTTGCGTTGATCTTATGTAGCTTTAGTTATGAATTATGACAATATCCATTGTTTTAATCCATATTTTGTTATTGATATTCAATTGCTTACATTCCAATTCAATTCGAAAATAAGGATACAATCGTGTACAGATTTACCTTGGAAACAATGTACGGATTTTTTTTAAACAGCATTTCTTAATAATAGCAATAAACATACGTAATAATATAGAATCGTAATCAACAGATATACAGATCTGATCTTTTTTACCGACCATATGATTGAATTGCATGACAGTGTCTATTTAACACTCTTCTATCTCTTAAACAACGTCAAGGCATATCGACGCGAACGGAATGACAGGAAAGAAACAAACTGCAACTTAAAATATACGTTTATTCGCCACGTAAAAAATTTTCTCCGCGACTAAATAATAACGCACAAATTATTTTTACATATTTAGCTGCATAATGATATAAATTCTTCACACCAGTGAATAATAAAAAGAATTCACTCTCGTTAACCAATCACATTCTTCTATTATCAGAATTCACGCTAAAATGAATTAAAATGAATAAATCAAATCGTCTCTTTAAAACGTCAAATACCTAAGAACGCAAATCGCTTCTGACAGCCGGTCGTTTGAAGCGTCAAAATAATTATAACATCATAATTTTACCTATTATAAGAGACAAAAATGGACAACAGTAGCGATAGTGAATATGTAATAAGTTTTTTCGTTTTAGTCGTGGAGAAAGTATAGTTTTTTACTTGTGTAGAATGGCTATTATTCACTTGTATGATTCCAAAACTCACTCGCTGCGCTCCCTCGTTTTGGAAACTTCATCCGCGTGAATAATAGCCATCATTCTGCACTCGTTGAAGAATATACTATACCAGGTCTGTATACATTGTAGATTTTTGCAACTTGAGTTGTTACACTCAAAATATTTCACACGCTATGCTTAAGGACTATATTTTTGATAAAAATGTCTAAGTTTGCGAAATAATAGTAGTGTTAAAGATATTTTAATAATACTCGGAATTAATTGGAGATCATATAACATAGTAGTTGTCTTCGGAAATTTCATTTAAATGAGTTTTAGGGTTGTTGGGAAAATTGAAAGGATATTTAAAGGTGAAGTTTATCTAATGTCACAAGTTGGGTTAGGCAGCTTATAAGTATATTCCATCCGCCATCAGAAACGAACATAGAATATTCTACCACTGCAATCAGATCTTATATATCTTTGTGTTGCAATAATTCCAGCGGGTATCACTCAAACAGGTAAGAGATATCGTCATGGCACGTGCATTTTTCAATTTTGAATGAATATATTGATTTCAAAACGCCAGGAAATATATTAAATACGATTTTGACACATGTGTATGCACACTGAACCAACATCATTATTCATTGATTGAAATATATTTGAAAGGATTTCATCTCGTAGTGGTCTTCCCCATGTAACTACGAATTTTAACATCAAATTCTGCCCGAAGCTTCTACTTGAATTAAATAAATTGTTTGCTGGTAAAAGTCTCACATAAATTTTTGGAGTAATTCATATGGTTCGCATGCCCAGATGGGTTATTTTGATAACAGCTGATTAATGTCATTTGCAAATTGACCTTTAAAACCATAATCAACCAGCAAACAAGCAAATTATTAACATTTACAAGGCTTCAATATAAAATATTGTTATTCGCAAATACCATATTTTGAATTCGTTTTAAAACTCATTTAAACCAAATTTTCGAATATCTATTGCTGAAAAAGACATTTCCGAAGTTAGGCATTAATGACAATACCCAGTATTCATTTCCCTTAGATTAAAGAAAGAAGGCTTGTAGTTCTGATTATATACTTACGGATAGTATCATTACTGTATGATGAATGTAATTATTATATGTTATCTTGTAACAAGATATTAATTTCTAATGGGAACTGAGCTACACAATTTTATTGATGTCATCATCTTTTATAATCGCATAAAAGGGAATTTTGGTAGTGCTACGATATCAACGTTTTTTCGATTTGAATAGAAAGTCTTATTTTAGATTACAAAACATACTATTCTGTCAATTTTCTTCAATTAACTGAACTATACAATATATGAAAATATATCAAATTGAACTAATTTGAAATCGTTTAGGGAAAAGGTCAGAATTTTTTTTGGTTTGTTGGTGGTTTAAATAGTTACAATACACTTTTTCTCCCATAAACCTCATATAAACATCAAAACTAGTATTCTTTGGTGCAGCAGCTCAAGAGCGGAAAATTTTTCTGTAGTTTTTCACCATCTGTCATTTCAGTACTTTGACGTTTCACGTAAATTTTCATTAAACTTCAGTGTAAATTAAAGTTGTTTTTTTCGTCACGCATAGAGGAACCCCTCTAGTAGCCCTTAACTATCAGTTGCCTTCGTTTCTATATGCTCGCTCGTGCAGCTAATTCTCCTTATCTGCCTTATGAGAGCTTTTAAAAAGTTTAAAATATACTGTGTGGTTCTTTTAAATGATTTTATATAGTTAAAAAATTGGTGAGAACTTCAGT
The DNA here is from genome assembly GCA_910591695.1 of Galerucella pusilla. Taxonomy (NCBI): domain Eukaryota; kingdom Metazoa; phylum Arthropoda; class Insecta; order Coleoptera; family Chrysomelidae; genus Galerucella; species Galerucella pusilla. The sequence goes on from CAJUYI010002179.1 coordinate 28,139, forward strand.
ATTGCGGATTCTCTCTCAACACATTAAGTTATCAGGAACAAAGATTATTTTATTTAGACACTTAGTAAGTGTTTGCACTCGTGATCGTAGTACTGGCAAAATACCTTATTGTTTATTATTTTCAGCATTTAATTGTATACCTAAGGTTTATATATCTATAGGTAACTACACATTTCATCCATGGAGATGGAACTTTATATTAAATTATGTATTTATTTTTAAATTTTATTTTTTTTGTATATATAATTCGAAATCTTCACAATACATTGAGTAAATTTGTATGTTGATTCATTTCCTAGCCCCAATTTTCTCAGTTTACTTACTATTTTTAAATGTATTCTATTTAGAAAAGAGAAGAGATGACATGGAAAATTGAGATAAAAAACAGAGTAAGTAGGTATTTTTCTTTTCTTGAACTGCACAATTTTACAAGTTTTCCTCAGTTGCGTTGCCACGGATAGGGAATCACGAACGTCACTTACGTTTTCGTGTGGCGATCGTGGCACACAATTGTGTCATTCGTGATTCACTACCCGTATAGCAACTCAGCTGTAGAATGGTTCCAAAAATTCTTATATTTCAAATTAATATGACATGAGTCCAAACCACTCTGTGACTAAAATATTTTTTACCTGAACTATACTTAAGCTTGTGCCTATAATGAGAGATAAACTTTATTAAATCTCACTACAATATTCATAATTATACTATATTTATACCCCATTTTTGTACATTCTCGTTTAAAATAATATAGGTAGGTACATGAAAATTCAACAAAGATGACAAAAAACGTTTTCAGAATGAATCTTTATAATATTTCCATCACTAACATACTCGAAAATATATTTTGTCCTCGTTTCATGCTGGTCGTCGTATGTCGTAACCATTGGGAGTTAAATATGCAGTAGTGGTCGAAATGTACCTATCCACTATCATTTTTCAATGAGATTCATTAATTTTGGATGTATGTAATCATGTTATAAAAATTGTGTACTTATTTGATTTGGACCATTAAACAAATGGGGTAAATAAAAGTACTCAATATTGTAGTTAAAAACAATAAGTTTTTTCATTCAGCAACTATCTCCTGTTCTTTCCTGAACAAGATTTTTAGTTTTAGCATGGAGAGATGGAGAGTCTCCATGAGTTTTTCAAAATTAAGTATTCTTACAATTCGGTAGATGGCTCAAATAAAACATAATAAAATTTTTTGCATAGAACAGCCAGTCGATATATGTGCGACTTTCTGACGTTTACAGGTTAGGTTATGTTTATATTTGCTTAGACAAAATTATTTCTCTATGTTAATAAGTTTTTACTGTTGAAATGAACCCTTATAATAATTCCATTGATGACCTTTCCGAAGGGTTTATTTCTATATATAAGACACCTCTAAATAACATGAAGATCCAGCTAAGGGAACTCACTAGTAAACAAAACACTTTAATCCTTCAAATACATCAAGAAAATCTTGATTTAGCGGAAGTACAGCATTCTCCAGAAATTCAGGAAATGTTTAAAAAGATGACTTTATATCAAAATAAATTGATAAACATTAAGAAGTCTATGAAGCAGTTGCATGAAAGAAGTATGAAATTGAAAAACAGAGCTTTGAAACTGCAACAAATTAAAGAGAAAGAAAAGTTAGCCAAGTTGCAAACTGAATTGGTACGTAAACGTGAAGAAGAATTAATTGGACCTGGACCCAGTAAATCTGAAAGTATAAAGGAATCTTGATAGGTATTGTGGTAGTTAAATCTAGTGTAAGTTAAATGTTTATTATAGTGTTTCTATTTCCAAATTGTTAACCGAAGTTGTTAACTATCTTGTGATATATTACTAGCCACTTAAAAAACAATTATTTTTATATAACATTTATTGTCACATATAAATTTTACCTGTATAATAGAGTGCATATTTATTTACAGAAAGTAACAGTTGGGTTTTAATTATTACACCCATTGATTCTGAAAGGTTTGCTTATTTTGTTGTAGATATATCACATAATATGAATGGTAAGTTTTCCTTGCGTTATCTTTTGGTTAATAGATATTCAGCTGAGTAACTAAAAGAGTTTGCATATTAATAATTACCTATCACATTTTAGTTCATATAATTAATTATAATTATTGAAATGTCCACACAAAAATAGAGATATTCAGATAAATACCTATAATAATTAGTATCAAATTCTGGTGAATACAACTTTCAATCATACATACAAATGTTTCTGAGAGAGATGGTATCAGGATAATACTGTTTATTGATTAAATTGTGATTTATTGCAGTGGCAATAATTCTTGAGCAGTTGTTGTGCAATTTTGGGCTGGAGCAGGTATTTGGTTATCAATTATCATAGGTACTGTAAAAAATTTAACTTCAAAATGCAGTTATGGAGATGAATGACCCATACTTGTGAGAGATATTCTTGTTATTGGAATCAATTGTGAAAATACAATGTGTCGATTATTTGAAGAAGATGCACAAAGTGACAATGTAACTTTACAGACTCAACTTAAAATTGCTTTATCAAAAGAATTATTTATCAAATAGTAAACAGTTAGGGAAAGTTATGGTGTGAAGAACAAGAGATATAAACAGATGCACAGCAACATTATTTGAATACAGCAAGCTCATCTAGAAGTCTTAGCAAAAAGCCGACAAGTAACCAGGGATTTTAAAGTGAAATTATCAGGAATCTCACTATTTGCCAAGGATTGCTTTTACAGGAATAGCCATTGTCACAAATGTGGTATCAAAAGACATCTAGCCCATCAATGTAAGCAGATATAACAATATTCTCTTGTCAGAAGAAGAAAATAATTCAGCTGGAGAAGAAGAGTCCCATAGCTGCCTATATTCCTCTGTTTATATGCTACGGGTGTCTGGTCTCTGATTACACTGCAACCAACTGACTTTTGTATATTTTTCTTATGCTTTTTCATACCACCCTGTCCACCACCTTCTTTCCTGCACCAGAATGTAAAAGTAAAGCAAAAATAGTACTATTGTGTGGGAAAATGTTGAGTAGGGATATCTGATCAAAACTGCACACTATTGGCAAAGATAAATGATATACTACAATGTTGCCAATCATGAACTATGAATAAGTCCTCTATCTCACATTCATTACCAGGTTCACTCAGCCTGTATGGGTATACCTTTGTTTTAGTATGAGTATAGTTTTTTGGAACTGATTATTATGAAGATATATCTCGTAGTCATTTATCAATGGGTTGTGTCATTGATTCATCTGTTTCTAGCTTATGATAAGCTTTGGATAGTTTTTCCAAGATAGAACCTGATATGTAATAGGTTGCACTGAGACAAGTTTCAAAACTAAGGACTTTGATGAATAGGATAACTTAATTTGGTAGCTGAAATTCAGTGAGCAGAATCAGTATCACTTCCAAAAGAGGTATGTATACATTTATACTGAGTAACCAAATTACCAGTATAAATAATTGTAATTTTGATAAAGCTACCGGGGTTTCAAAATAAAACAACTCAATTTTATTTTAAATTATATTTTTAACTGAAAACATCGTGGATATAATATTATACTGAGATGCCAAATAAATATAAAGTTTTATAGTGAAAACAATCCTTTTTTTTCATAAATGTTTTTTTCTAAACACATTTCAAAGCGTCAATATAATTAAAAGCAATAGTTATAACGTTACATTGCTTAGTTAACAAAAAATACGGCAACGTAGTCAAATGAATGCAAAAGCAGCAATAATAATAATAATATAATAAAAAAAACAAATTTTAAGGCAATTTACACCATCTTGATTTAGTCAATAGATAAGTTTGTGCAATTGGGAGAGAAAAATTGCACTGAGTATTTTATTTTTTCAAAAGAACTTAAAAAGAGGAGAGATCAAATTAAGTTACTTTTTAAAAACAAGACAAAATAAGATGGCAATCACAGAGTAAAATTAAGAGACTTGTAAATTAAAGTGTTCCACTCCTTCAACTTACAACCTTTAATTTTCACAACCAACATTTAAAAATTTAAAAAGAGAACAACAATATAAAATATATTAATTCTTTCACACGTTTTGTGCAAGTTTCCCCAATATACAGATATATATAAAGTGAATATTTTTATTCGATAACGATACAAAAAAAACTAATCCTACTTATTATGTATACAATAATACAAAATTGTCAATCGTGTTCCAACTTTCGACGGTATCAGAGATAAGTCACATATTTACATATATATGTTCAATATATAAAACAAATATACAAAAAATTTAAGATTTTAAAACACAAATTGCGATTTTATGCATTAAAATCTAAAAAAATCACTGGAATGAATTTATTGAAAACACAGTTTTCTCAGTAGTTGAATTTGCCTCCATGTAATTTCCTTGATTACTTCTTATTTCAATCATATCACAGACCAATCGCTAGGTCAACAAAACTACTGGAACTGCGTATAAAACTGTGTCTTGTGTCTATATAGGTGGTGGTCCATCGTTATACCTCAGGGTAGGCGTGAGGCTGTTAGCAATGGAATTTACTAAGGAACATGAGTAGTCATCTTCGGAAAAAGGTACTAACGACGCTGCGCCCAGCAACAAAAGCATTACCGCTTGTATTGGTACCGAAGCTCGTACCACTCTACCCAAGAAGCGGCATCCACGTCTTAATACTGAAGTATTGATTTCAGATTCATCATCAGAACCACTGAAATTAAAAAATAAAAAGTTTATTAAACATTCCTTTTGTTATTAAGAAAAACAAAGTTGTATGTAAAAATGATCATGGGTATAGAGGCCGAAAATATACTTTACTCTCACATAGTCAGGCAGCACTAAAATATTTAGCATGTCCCCAGATCAGATCTAGACTGGTCTGAGACTGCCTACAAAAACTATTAACCCTGACAAACCATAATAGAGTAACTCTTAATAGGGTCCCGGGGCACAGAAAAGGCAGGCAGATGGTCTGAAACTGCATTCACCGGTCCTGAACCAGTATTTGGGATATCAAAAATTGCTTCACGTAAATTCAATTTGAACATCAGTCATACAGGAACACAGATGTATTAAACCTCAGCAGATGCCAGATAAGGGAGGGTGACAGGATTAGGTACTCACTGGTCATTTCCCCAAGGAAGCACTTGCATACAATCGGCATATATCTGTCGGTTGTGCATGGAGGAGGAGAACTAGGAGTATCCAAGCGAGGATTTTCTCCAAGACTAGTTAAAAAACTGTTGAGCCTGATAAGGGAGACTGCTCTCTTCACATAAACTGCAGAACCAAGAGCACAAACGGCTGAGGTTGGTGCCGAATGAATGAATAAATCATACATGACCATATGACGTGTTGTATCTAGGTTACTATTCTTGAAGCGTGTCATTAATATTCAGGGCCGCATTCAGCAAGATAAACCCTTGTGCAGATTCTGACAAATAGAGTAGGAAACACAACCTATGCCAGTGCTTTGCCTGGTGAAGTTTTTTGTACTAAGCGAAGAGAAGTCATAGAAAAAAATCTAATCCAATCCATTACACTGTTTCTAATTTTTCAGCAGAATATTCATTGAAGATAACACTCGCACTAGTTATGATGTTGTGTTCTCTGTCAAAATTTTATTATTTGGATCGGCTTGTGATGGGCTTGTGCATGAAAATATTTCATTTAAAGTGAATAGGTCTTAGTTTACGAAGACAGGTATACGCACTTATCAGATCATCAATTTTACATACATCTTTTGTTCTTAATAGTAGTTATTATGGAAGAGTTTGCATACTTTACTTAGGTACATATGCGCAGACAATATAATATCCAAGATTAGTATTAATATTGAAATATCTGTAATAATGTTATAAAATCAGTAGTTATTAATGGGAAATAATATTAGTGTTTTTTTGTTAAGTTGAAAATTTGTTACTATATTATTTTGTTCAGTATATGAACGAACCAGTATGTTATCTCGTGACGTCACACTGCCGAGCTCTCTGTGACCTACAACGTCGTTCGGATATGGTTCGGATGACTATATCATCCGGCGGCCAGTGCTGTGCTGCGATCCAACCAAAGTGCAAGTGGTGAGTTTGCGAATAAAATTATTTATTACAGCTTATATTTTTACGGCTTTTCGGTATTATTTTTATAGTTTATAAGCATTTTTTTGCAATGAATACCATTAAAAAGAAGAAATCGGGTAGTGTGTGTGTAGTTCGTGGATGTAACAATAAATATTATAATTGTGATGAAAAATTTTATCGTTTTCCAAAGGATTCAGAAAGGTGAGAAACTGTTTGTATTTTCATACGAAATGTATAATACTTTATTATATACCTACTACTGGTTGGTTCATATACTGTGGTAGAAGAAGAAGCACTTGCAATGTCGATAAAACTATACAGTGTACAGAGCTGGCATAAAGTACGGAACCAAATCTCTTAAAAAATATATTTATGGAACTTTATATAACAGCTCGTTCATATGTGCACATTCAAAGATGGTTAGGGTCTCGATATCCGCTCTATACTTATTACTTCCGTTCCAAATCTGAAATTTTTGAATTAACAGTGCAAACGTGTACAACCCTGTGCATGAAACCAGGATAGGTATACTTGCAAAACTTTTGTGAACAAATTTTTTGAATTTAATAGATACCAAAAACATATTAAACAAAAACGCAAGAAAAGCATATTTTGACCGTGCTGCCTTTCAATTTTTAATAGTTGGAATGTTCTCTTCCGTCCATTGAAGGAATCTAGGGTATCCTTATTACAACGTGTAATAATTATGAAGAAGACCATCTATATGATACTGTGATAAATTAAAAGTAAAAAGAATTAAAGACATGCAATAGTTAGAAAACAAGCTCTTTAGTAATTGGATTTTCACGTTAAAATACTTATTCTATTGATGCCCTACAACTTATAATATTATATTTTCAATAAACCATCGTTAAATGTTATCTCACTGAATTGTACGCCCTATGATAATTATTTGGATACATATCAAATTTAGTTATTTTGTATTCTTTTAATCGTTGTTTTTATTATAAACAGTCCTTAGCTTTTGAAATACCAAAGCCATTAAAACAACGTCAAAAAAGTACTAAATTAAAATCAAATAGACATTCAGAACCACATATTGTGTAGGAAACGCTTGTTCATCTGAGGACGACTGTTATATGACATAACGTGGACTTGCCCTATTTTAGGGTAGGAATTAAATATCAACCTAAAAATGGGTAGGTTTATGGTAAGAGGGTCAGTTCTAAGGGTGATAGAGATACCTTCCGAACATTAAACACCAGATTCGGGCTGCGGCGAGGCATCCACAAATTCTATGCTCTGCTATTTTATCATTTTCCAGACGAAGAAAAGGCATGTCGGATATTTCGACAGACCAAGCTTTACTTTTTGATAATTCAGATGACGATGCGCTCTTTTTTGTCGTCCAGGTATTCAATGTTTAAGTTATGAAATCAAACAATTTTATTTTGTAAAATCTACAT
>CAJUYI010002180.1:0-14761 GCA_910591695.1 Galerucella pusilla
GACAGGAATGTCAAAATTTCCTAGCGATTTGCGGAAAATATACATTTCTTATCAAATGGTTTAATGAAACACAATATTTGTCCTGAGTAGAGTCAAAAACATTGCTACTAGTTTTGGTAAGTTATCACCATCATCAGGCTATTACACAGGCTATTACATAGACTTTTCGCATTATAACTAACTTCCATCTTTTCTTCTTTTCAGTCTACGTGACATGAGACACTCTGATTGTCCTATGGGTAGTTAATTTCAGTCTCTCGAAAAACGGAACTCGGTGGTGATTCAAAGACGATACTGAGCATCGGACTCTCTCGAGAAGACTAAAGGGCTATTAAGCTATTAGGCGCCAGTGATATATGAGTCAGGATTCATTCGAAGCAGGACAATGGACTCGGAACCGTTAGATCTCTCTAGATTACCAATATTGATGAGGATAAGTAGGCAAGAGGGACATACAGTCTGAAGATAGATAGAGAAACGGAAAAATAGTTTAAATGGGAAATGGAATTATTATTGGTGAGTATAGGAAAAATCTTTTGATATTTATAAAAATAAATTGATAATAATCGTGGAAATGTGCTATGAAAAGTTGTCCAGATAGATGTAAAATGATAAAAGATATACATCTGTTGCAGCTCTATGATTCCTTATCGAGTGTATACTCTTTGCACGCGTCTATGGTACCTACCTATTTAGTGTCAATGTCAAATGTCAATACTGTCATTATTATTGAATGAAATGAAATTTTCTTACGACCATACAGGAAATTAAGATATATCGCACTCTCTACTCTGGCGGAAAGTTTCTCATATCATCATAGTGACGCGAACCGTGCGCTATGATATCACCCCAGTGTGATATCATATCGCACGGTTCGCATGAATTCGATTAACGTGTTTTGCTTATTCAAATTTACCTAGGTAATAACTACAAATATAACACAAAACACAAGATCTGTTAAAAAATTATTAAGATTCGCCAAATTTTGTGATAAAAAAAACAACTAGGTACGGCCGGAAATCGAATCGCGGTCTACTCCAGCATTCTCCGAATTGTCATGACGCAGATAGCTGTCAAATGTTCTTATTTTGGGTATATCTATGGTATAGCTGTAGGAATTGAAAAAAATCAAATTATAAAGAATTAAAATGTCTTCTGCGTTATTTTGAAAATATTTTGCACTATATACAAAGTGATTATTTTAAAAATAATCATATGTTGTAGGTAGGTACAGTTATTGATGTTTTCAAATAAATAAAACCATCATATTCCGTAAATTTATCACGTGATCGTAAAAAATACATACTAATTATAAAAGTGAGAAATAATAGAGTAGGTTTATGTCAAAATTCTCATATTATAACACAAAGAATATAATTAGTTTTTGGGAAGTGTAAGTGAAATATTTATTACATAAAAGTGTGAACGAATTATAATTGTGAGATAAACTAAAAATATTTTATTATAATGGAAGTTGATACTGATAGTAGCGAAAAACCTAAGGTACTTTTTGAATATTTAATGCCGTAGGAAAAATAGTGTACATAACTTGTTGCAAAGTGAATTTCACTCACTTCATTTCCGCACTCACCGATGTCAACATTATTTTTTTAAAACCATTACATTAAACAATATTTGTTACAATCATCGCATGGTCGTAGGAAAAATAGTGTACATTACTAGTGCGAGAGTGATTTTTCGCACTCGTTATGTAAAATACTATTACGTTTACGTTATGTTTTATTATTTGTTTTACTAATTTCATGACTAGTTTTAACTATAAGTGGTTCCAAGTGATCCAAATACTTTTCTCAACACATGTATTATTTCTGGCCAGCAGCACGTAAAATAATTTTTATAAAAAAATTAAATTACCATATTTTCCTTCCATTGAAAACATATGATTATATTTATCACACTTATTTTAAAGAGGAGAGCTTAATATATTTCCTACAGGAAGAAAAATACTACTAATGAAGCCAGCTTATCTATGGCCGAGAAGAAGGGGAAGACACAGAGAAAGTTGGAGGAATCGGATAGAAGGGGATACAAAAAGGATGGGAATCAAAAATTGGAGAGAAAAATGCAGAAATAGAGCAGATTGGAAGGAAATAACTTCTGAAGCCAGGACACACAAGAAATTGTTACAATAATATAGGAGAGGAAAGGGAGTAATCCACCCTAATAAATGGATTTAAAAGCGCATTAGCATTAGCCACAATCTATTAGATTTAAACGCTTGATGATGATGATACCAGCAAGTATCACTGATTAACAATTTTTTAAATACAAGAAGCAGTCTTAAAGCATAATTTCGAGAAACTGAGTAAAATATTAATAAAAATAATAAGGAAAACCCAACATTTCGATATTTTTGGTAAAATTTATTACCCCGCCACTGTTTTGAACATATCACATATCCGATTCCAACAAAAATCATATCGAATTTCACGTAAACAAGTTTATTAAAAAAAATTAACACTCTGAAATAACCAAAAAAGAAATTCCCCATCGGTATCTAATAATTACCAAAATTTTATTTATTATAAATACATAAATGACAGTTATGGAATTATTATCAGACAACATTCAGCTAAATTAACATAAATCTAACGTGGGTGAATAACATCAATTTGCATGTTATACAATATATCTCAATTATAACTTATAATTATTTATATCTACCGTTCCATAAAAAGAAATACAACTTCATCATTTTATAATCCTTAATTCAAATTGGAAAAGTATAACCTTAATTTTTAAATAATATTAGACACTGAGAGAGGAAAATAGGTATACTTCATTCGCTTCAAGACTTTCTCGTTGACAAAGGTGAGTTTCTAAATTCAAGTGAAGAAATTGAGGATGAGTTCAAGAATACAAACAATCAAGTTTAAAAAAAAGAACCAGTAGACTTGGAAAAATAAATAATTCTATCAATTATCCATTATATTGAATATATAAACAACACTCTTTGATATTAAATCGCCTTTTCAGAGCAGGTTTGACCAGGTTATAATAGGTGACGGACCACACAAGAGCACAATGATAGTATAATACCAGTTCATTGATTATATTCTCCTAATTATGCATTTTTTCAAGAATAATAATTAATGACAGCACTTTTTACCTTATCTTAACAGGTGAATCTCATCCGTTTTCAACTTTTAATACATTTTTGGAAAGAGACAGATGGGTTTAATATCCACAAATTTTTTTTTTGGTTTCAAATCAAAAATTGGTGCATTTTAGTTTCACTAGAAATATCATCTTTTTTGGAAAAGATCGATATTTATTATCTAGTTCTCGTATACCTTGATATCTACCGATGTTTATTCAAATAATGGTTGTTAAAGTAACGAATTAACATAGTAGATTTGAAGAAATCCATTAAAGAACAACCTCCCAGGATTTCTGTGAAAAATAATGCGCTGAACATTTGTTGAACTAAAGCCATTATGTGAACAATTACAATTAAATAATATCTTTGCAACAAATAAGAGTTTATGATTTGTAAAATTTCTAATTATGTAATCGACCAACAAAAGAGAATCTGTCCATTTTGCCATTCTTGCAGATGATATACGAGTGAGCAGTGTCCAGTGCGTTTATCTCTACTTCTAATGGTAATTTTTTTCCAAAATCAATTGCAAACTCTAAAGTGTTCGTCGCTTTTTTTGCCGATCGGTATATTAATCCAATCAATGGAGTAAAAGTTTCCATTATATCGAAAAATGATTCTAAAATACTAAGATCAAATTGAAACTATTTGCAAATTGTTTAGACCCCCTTCCAAGGTCCACACTTCTACAGATGTATTATAGGATTTGACACACCCTTATCAACAAAACTCTTCTATAAAATTTCTGAACATTCCATGTCGTATTAGTCACTCCAAAAGAATACACCCACGCCCACGTTGGGCGCCAGTTTATAACTTCGAGGTAAAGCACTTTTTTTGAAAACAGAAAAAAAAAATTGGAACTCAAAACTGCTGCAGAGCTGCCAGATGGAAAAATGTTCTACACACAATAAGTGAATTTGAATAGTATATTACACAGTATATTACACAGGGAAAGAGTTTCATTACTGTCGAGAGGTTAGCTATTATCTCGAGACAGGAATGAAACTTCCTACCGACGTTGTATATCTACTATTTCATTTACAAACATCATATCTCGATCAAAATTAATAAATCTTTGTTTCGTTCTGAACACACCTAAAATATAACATTTGACAACTACTGTCACCAATATAAATAAACGTCAGATAAAGTCGGATGTATATTAAGTTCGCGAATAATAAATCAAGAAAAATTTCCTCTGACGAAGAATTGATGGATTCTCCCTTACCCCTACAGAAATAGGTATTATATTTATCAATGTGTTATCATTTTTGAATATAAATAATATTCATCTAAAATAGATTCATGATCACATTATTTTAGAGGGTGGGAGTGAGGGCGGGAAGTGATCGATGAGGGCGGAAAGTCAGGGCGGGAAGTAGAGGTGTGTAATATGACACTTTCTCACCTTTAATGACGTTAGTAATTACAGCATTACATATATGGTTGTAAATAAAAATATATTCAATACTGCTGCTTTTTTATTCAGGACATTTTGAAAAAATCAATAATTAACGACCAAAAAACATAACGGCATGTTACACAATTCTTTCGGTAGGTGTTTGGAAGTTCCACTTTGTGCTTGTATCCATTTGAATTTACGATTTTTTTTTAGATTTATGACCAAGGTTCAGAGATCTTATCTGTTGTTTTATTATTGGTATATCGCTTCTTGTGGATTGATGGTGTAATAAAAATATTTACAAATTGATTAATTTTGTGTTTTGTGACAGCATCATCTTCAATATTTATAGACACGCTTTTTTTCGGTCGAAAATTAACACATTCTGCACATACAACTTTATTTTATCATCATTAATCATTTTGAAATAATAAGATTCCACTATTTGAATAATTAAATTAACGATTTTATTCTCATATCTTAATAGGATTCATCGTTGTGATTTTATATCCGTATGTTCACATGTTTGTCATTTATTTATTAACATATTAATAATTGTTTACAGTCCGAAAATTAGCATTTTAAAACATACATTACAGAACTAGGAATATTATTAATAGAGTGAATATAAATGAAATACCACCAAGAGAAGAAAAAACGGGCTAGTAAGCTCCTGACGTTCCTGGTCAGGATATTGGAACAAGCTTATCAAATTATTCTATTGTTGTCAATGATAAGTGTACAAAATTTCTGTAACATACATATAGGGAAAGCAAATAACAGTATAATAAAAACTGGGGTATATTTGCTTTGATAGTATTAAAAAAATAAATATTGCGTTTTCTGTGAAATTTTTACGTCTTTTAAATTAAAATCTTCATCAATTTTATAGAGCTGCCTTGGTTCAAAGTGAAATATTTCCGCTTATATTTAGAAAGTAATAAAAAGCTTGCGCTTTGAACTTTTTAAATTGATTAATTCATTCATCAATCATTGAATATCTAATAACGAAAAAAAAAATGTTGATGAAACTATCAACAACCATCCAATACCAACCAATTATGTAACAATCTTATTAACTTTCAAGATTGGCAACGGAACGAGCACATCATTCTGATACAAGATCAAAGAAAAAATAAATTAGATATGTTTTCATGGCTGTAAAGTCGAAAAAATTACATCTTACGTTCATAAAACTACCTTACAGCAATGCAGTGTACCGAATTCTTGACGTAATATTTCTTCCATTTAAATTGTAGCCTCTTTTATTTATCTGGGGATGAAAACACGTCCAAATGCACAAATGAACTAGGCGAGAACAATATTTATAGTCACCTTACTATGGATCCAGGACACACACAATGAAATAGAAGGAAATGAAATAGCAGATGAACTAGCAAAAGAGGGGAACTGAAATACCTTTCTGGGGGCTTGAACCCTTTTGCGGAATCAGCCCCAATGTAACATTTGAAGAAATAGGTAAAGCCGAGAAAAAGAGAAGATCTGACCATTGGAAAGATCTAGTAGGGCTTACACAATCAAAAACTCTTCTGGGTAAATACAACCTGTTGAGATCAAATGAATGCATAAGTCAAAGTGAAACTGCGCTAAGAGTTTTAACAGGGATCCTAACGGGACATTGTCGCCTGAATGGGCACCTGAAAAAGCTCTAAATAGTGGAGGAAGAACAATGCAGATTTTGTGGCATGGAAGAAGAAACCTCCATCCACATACTTTCCAACTGCACAGCACTTCAGAATTCTAGAGCACACCACCTGGGACATTACTGGATAGAAGAGGAACATTTACCTAAGTTGGAGCCTGTAGACATCCTAAAATTCCTTCGGGAAATAGGACTAAATGAACTATTAGAAGTAGAAGTAAGGGGACACAATAGATCTTTTAGGTCTCAGAGAATGTCCCCCCAGAGTATATACATACATACAAATGCACAAAAAACTATCTGCTTTGTGCAACTTTATATAGAAGGTTTTCGCAATGGAGGAAAAATGCTATTCAATAGTACAGGGTGTCCCAAATAAGAGTGACTGATTTTAAACATAAATGCCCAGCTTATTAATTGCTCCAAAGAGATGGGGTTTTCACTAGTTTATCAAAGAGATTTTTTTAGGCTTGGCTGGCATCTCATCTCATCAACACAGGGTGCTTTACTTATATTGGTCAAATTCAAAGGGTCAAGCAGTTTTGAAAGAACATCGTCACTATGGTTCCCAGGAAAAGAAGTAAATAATGGAATAGCAGATGACCTAGAATTGAAAAAAAGAGGTTACAATGCTAGCTGGAATGTAATTTTTGGACCATTGCCACCATTGGAAAGGACTAGTAGAGCCTAGTAGGTGAGTCTTGACCTACTCCTACCGATATAAAGGAGATGTCTCCTAGTGACCTGTCCACCTTCCTGGGAAGGACAGGATGGACGATGACCTAGGAGGACAACTCCTCGGGAGGATGTACAATGGGTCACATGTGGTTTAAGTGCTGTGAGCCTACACACTCACCCTCCTTACTCTACAGATATTCTACAAATAGATAGTAAGGTACCACAATTCGTCGCACCTCGCCTTTAGGTAAGCCAGAGTAAGACTTCACTAAGATTTTTGACAGTTGGCCCAACAAGACACTGCCGCTTGGATGGGCACAAACTAGTGGAGGAAGAAGGATGTAGATTATGGGTAATGGAAGAAGAAACCTCCGTTCACACAATTTCAGAATGCATGGCACTAAAAAATTCTAGGGCACAACAACTAGGGACTACTGAGTAGGAGACTGAAGCCTTCGGCTATCCTAACATTATTCCAGGAATTGAGTCTTATTTCCTCAGAAGCTCAGGGAATGAAAAAAAGGCACAATAGATTATTGAGAGCTCAGTGAATATTAGTTCAATAAATTATATAATTTCAAACTTTTGCGACCAGAAAGAGAAGCTGCAAAATACAGTCGGTGATGTACTGAAACTTTTTGATACAACAGCAAAATAGTGGTAGAGACCTTTGTCGTGGTTTCTTTGTAGATGTTATTTACATATTTATTTCAATTTAAATTGATAAGCTAACAAATTGAAATTATTACCTAATGAGGTAAGACGAAACAATTAACAATTATAATGAAACTTTCTATGTTGACGTTGATTTTTTAAGAATAAATCACCTTTAATTTATTAATTGCCATTCAATAAAAATGGCAGCCTTCAATTACGAACTCTTATACCAGTTGATTTATTTGTTTCTTGTCACTGAAATAGTAATTAATTGACTTAAGAAGACCGAATAGGATAGTTGCTTCACCATATACTTTGTTCTTTTCACTGTTTACTTTGTAAAAAGTTATAGTTGGAATAATAACGATCTTCCATTTTAAGTTTTGACACGCTCTAGAGACTCAATGGTATGTGGCCTTTTTCCTGCCTCTCTAGGAGTTCGTTGTTTAGTAGAATTCAGCAGGAAGCATAAACAAAAATAAAAATTTATTAAGTTGTTACATTGGATGTTTTTAATAAATACATATAAACAGTTTACGGTAGTAATCAATAAGTATGTACTCAAAAATTTTGAACGTTTGTGGTTCTACCAAGGATTCTTTAAATTTTACATTGGATTCAGCAGTACAAGAGGAAATATATGACTATAATGACAAGAGACAAGTACATAACCGTCTTAAAACCTATTGGTGCCCCACGTTGGGCGCCAATTTGTAGCGACTGAGAATGGCACGAAATTCCAGTATCCGTCGGATAAGTAACTTGAATCAGTAATAGCTTCAGTTACCCTATAGGTAACTGGCAGTAGTTCTAAGCTCTTATTCTAAAATTGTTGTGAGGTTATGTTGATTTGAGTCTTGTAACAATGGAGCTGGTAACAATACGAATATTAAATGCTGGAATTATGGAGGATCTGCTATTCTTCTTGAGATGGATGATGACATTTACAACCAATATCGTAACCGCTTCATTTTAGCGACTAAATTACCGCATGCTACCGCAAATAACCGCTTATTTATAACCAGTAAGCCGCTAAAAATCACTTTATGTTGAAAATAAAGATGAAATTGGAGAAAAACCTCAAACATTACCAATTACCCTACGTTTTTTTTGCACCCCTAGATACATGGTATGAGATAATAACGATATTTTTCAAAAGTCCACCCCAATTCCATTATCCGATTACAGAGTTATTTGTAGCAGCGTTTATTCTATCAAAAATAATGAGTATTTCATCTAAGTAACACCTCTGTCGAAGCTATTTTCATCCCCTCGATAATAATTCGGGGTGTGTTCGTTCTCCATAATGCATGTCGTGCAATTCTCACCCTTACCAATGAAGGGTTAATCAGCGTAAAACACTAAGACCCTTCTATTGAATTGCTAAAATGGAAACTTTCTATGCTGTAATGCTTCACTGTCGACGTCGGATATATGTGTTAGTGGTATTCGTTTTGCCAGTCTGTCAAATTATAATGTTTTAACTTTTCTATAATAATAATTGCCATCTACGTTCTTTAAAATATGTTTAATATTAAGTTTCACCTGATAAACATCCTGCTTATTCAATTTGCGTCAAGATTAATTCACTTATTCGTCCATTGTACTTATTGTACCATACTCCTTATTTCGGTATTTCTAATTATTTTAATCAGTCTCTTACTGTAACAGAAAAAAAAGGGAAGATCCAGCTATCGAGAAGGTCTTCAATGGAGCCAAATGTCTCTAATACCTTTCTCAGGAGCTGAGACGTAAAGGAGAGCAACAGCTTTTCAGATACTTGACGTGCACTCCAACCCAGTAGGAGAACATCTTCATGACACAAACAATTCCTCGAAATAGATATTAATAGTGCTGAAAAAATAAACTGAGAAAGATACTAGATACTAGTGGTCTATTACACCGTCTTCCATTAAATCATGTTTAAGCTAAAACCTGATTCAAATTTAAATTTTGTAATGCACGGTATTGAAGGTACCCATAGAGCTCGCTTGAGAATAAAAACTCGTTAAGCCTCGTTAACTAGTGTGTCAAAGATATCGAATATAAGGTTAGTGCTAAAAATTATCTATTTCTATAGGACTGTAGCAACTAGATTTGCTGAGGATTTGGTTGTTGTAGCTAAAGCTGTAGAAGAAATACTAATTGGTATGGGAAATTGGGAAAGTCGCTTATATACACAGATAATTTTGAAATTAAAGGAGAAAAGACTAAAATAATGAGAATTAAAAGATTTGACGACAATGTTGAATTAGACTATAACATAGAAGAAGTTTAGATGGAGGTAACTGAGTAAGGGTATCAGCATTGTACTGCCTGAAATCGATAGTAAATTAGATTCAGGGAAAAAGGTGTTATTAAGTGCACATCTAATTATCCCATGTATTATTCAATATATTCAAACTGCTGTCGCCACCTCTTCATCCATGAATTTTAACGAGATTTTACTCGATGTTGAGCAGGTCAAATCGCTATAGCTTGTGAAAAATCGAGTTTTATTAATATTTAATGTAAAACTCGCTTTACATATTTTATAATTGGAAGGGGCGTTGATATCGCATACACTGTTACTGATTTATGCCGTCCAATGATGAGGCAAATTGTTGACAATTGATGATTTAACGTTTACCACACCCAAACGGCTGTATATATATTCCATAAATTTTGAATCGAAAAAATCTTGCTATATATAGTGTCAGTGAGGCAAGTTGATAGAAACATTCCATTCAATCAATGAAGAGTCCTTTGACAGAATGTTAGGATAACCGCAGGCATCAATTTAGAAAAGTCTTCTTCACTCTTCACTGTTCATCAGGTGTTTCATTCCAATACATTCTTCCTTCTACATAAATTTTTTTTTTTTTTATATCACTCTTACTTAACTCTGGCCTCTACAATCTTTTAATTTGGAAGATGAATCAAGTGACCGGGGCATATGTGGAGACAAGGATCAGAAATTATTACAAACACTATGCTGCAATGGAAGCCAGAAGAAAAAGAAGAATTGGAAAACCCAGTTACCCAGATCGAAAAGGCTGGCAGGGGTATCTGTATCTGTAGAGAAGGGAGGGTGAGTGTAGGCTCACAGCATTTAGGCCACATGTGACCCATTGTACATCCTTCCGAGAAGTTGTCCTCCTAGGTCATCGTCGATCCTGTCCTTCCCAGGAAGGTGGACAGGTCACTAGGAGACATCTCCTTCATATCGGCAGGTGTCGGTCAGGACTAACCGAACACATGCTCTCTTATTAACGATAACTCCGGACACTCGCATAGGACATGCCTGTCAGGGTATTAATCAGTATGGAAGCTACAAAATGGAAGAAGAAAACAAAATATCGGTATAAATTTTAAGAGAATATCAGAGGGGAGTAAAGATAGAGCTCAGAAAACGAACACACAGAGAAAAGATAATAGGAAAGTTGGAGATCTTTATTGCATAAAAGCTCACACGAAAGCTTGATGAAGCGGAAATGAAAAGGACCTGGTCCTAATAAACGATGCAAAATCTTCAAATATTGACGATAAACAAAGGGTAACCTTGCATACTCCAAAAAATTCCTGCCGCAAGCAACATTCAACAGTATTCCCTTGTCAATTAAATTCTATAAAATCATCCGATCTTGTTATCCAATGCTGTACCTAATGGTTAAATAGGCGTATCTGATTAAAACTTTTTTTCATGTATAAATATATACACCTACAGCATCCTATTTGAAAGGTGTTCAATAACTACGTAATATTAAAAGCGGTAATTTATCGGTTGACTTGTTAAATACTCAAGTGTATGCTGAAAAAAAAATTACTGTTCACTATTGCTTTGAAGCGAAATGGTAATAAGAAACTGTACAGTAACTACTACGGATTGTAAAATATTCTTTAAAAATATAAGAGAACTGAGTTTTGTGATCTCTTTTGGCAATTGGAATTGTTTATAATTAAATAATTCAATTATTTCTATATTTTGAAAACAATGTAGTTAGTTATTGTTTTATAGTTGTCGAATAGTAAATAGACACGTAAGGTCATGAACGTGACAGTGAAAGGTCAAGTAAAAGGATAGTTGAACTAGGGCAGATGTATATATGCTAATGCAAGTGGGCATTCATATCAATAGGCTCACATTAATAGAATCACAATCATGTAGTTCATTGTCAATCATCTATATTACATTTTATTCATATTATATGACAAGCTTAAGTACAGTCCTTGTCAGGAATAGTGTAATTAGTTAAGTTGTGTAATCAGCATCGTCCCAGTGAGTTAAATAGTTTTCATACTACTATCTAAGCAGTTCCCAAAGGACCCGGACTTCCACCAGTTCATGGTGATACAACACAATTTTTAAATTTTACTTGAATATACCGTTCCTGGACAGGTTTATTAGATTCAAATGACCTGGAGACGAGTTCCTGTAACGCTCAAATAGACAAGTTTTCAGAAGTTGACTAGTTCCTGAAGGGAATCAGGAAATCCGATGATACAACTTTGGAAGTATGTGCATTAGGAGGAGGTTGTGGACAAAAAGATGGCAAAATTAACCTACCTATTGAAAAAGTTGCCGTTTTTTTAAACGTAAAGGTCTCTTTCAGTTTCTCATGAGATGCACCTCTTCCAATATATCCAGCAGGGAGAATTTCGATAAGATAAATTTGTGCCGCTTTTTTAATTGTCGAATATTCCCAGCTAGATCTCGATTGATGAAGCCTTTTTAATGGGAAGATCTAAAAAAGATCCGCAAGGGGCAACACCAGTGTGGGGGTACATATATTTTGTATTGTTTATGGAGAACAACGTCCAACGTATTGAATTGAAATGGAATTAACCGAAGAGCAGAATTAAAATTTGCAAAAGTACAAGATTATCTTGTCCGGGATTGAAAACGATGGCTTCCATGTCGTGGTTTACTCGTGTCTTAGTTGAAAGTTGAACCAACTAAGTTCATAAAGAGTCAGTGATTGTGCTTCAAAAGCTTTAATAATTTTATATGAATTTTTTTAATTGAAGAGAAATGTAAATTTTTTTTATACTATCAATATTGATAAACATACTAATTTCAATTATAACCTCATTAATTATACAATTATTAACCTTTGATGCTGTTGCTGATAATGAACTCGGATTTTTTGTCGTTCTACCACTGGAATTGATAAGATGTTTTGTACAAACATACGTATGCTTTTTTTTATTTTTTTATCAGTTAAATTGGTTTTTGGCGATAATTGAAACCACTCCTGTGAACTTGCGGTTTTACGAAAGGTACGAATTTCACTCCATTCTGTTTGTACTTACTGCCAGATTTACAATTTTATTTTCTTAAGAACAACATTTATTTATTTTCACACATCATACAACGTTCATTTTAATTATACATTCTCATTATATTATAACTTCACTTAAATTACAATTTCACTGCCCAATGTAACCAGTTCATGGAACGAGTTTATTATGTATTTGCAAATACGTATGAGCTGACAAGAGTCACCAGACAAGCAATTGATGAATGTCACATTTGAATCGTTTGTTGTTGTGTTGGAAAGTCGGTTATTTGCAATAGAGTACACGCATATTTCATATTTTGCTTGGATATTAATTTATAATAGTAAATATGATATCAAAAATTACTAATAATAGGAAATCAACCAGTTTCCGTTGGAAATCACTCCCAAATTTTAAAATGAATTTCAAATTTCAATGCCCTTTCCGACCACAACCCGAAGATTTCCGAACGCTACCGATGATACGTGTGATGTCATATCTCTTGTGTTTACTTATGTCAATATGGCCGGTATTGCATTAGGTTGTGTAGTTGTGTGTCTATATTGTATTTTAATCAACTATTAATTGCTTCATTGACGTAAAAATATCATTTATATGTTTGTTTGATACCATCACGTGTTTGTGTGTGCTTTTTTTTATTCCTAAAAGTCAGCGTAAAGTGGAAAGTGGTCATAAATAGAGCGCGGATTTATAGCTATTATGCCATTAGTAATTTTTTATGGCAGATGTATTTTGATCACATATATGCATGAATTTCAATAAGAGGATTCACAGGGTCAATTTGTTTTTGTGCCATTATGCCTATTTTCAGTTTTAATGCATTTATTTTTTTTTGTGCTAGTTTTATGCATATTTAAACAATTAGTGGTGTATTTGGTGCTAATTTTGTACATTTTGAGTCTTTTAAGTAAATTATATTAGAGTTTCCTAAAACGGCTTTAAACAGATTGAAAAGTGTCAAGAGATTGTGAAAAATGAAGAGGTAAAACAAAACTTAGCATTTATTAAGGCTAACTACAGCTTTGTTAGCAAAGCTATCACAAAACTCGAAAAAAAGACACTTTCTCTTGTAGAAGCTGTGGAAATAATCGAAACATTTAAGAACGAGACCTCAAAAGTACGTGGCCCTTCAGGAGTTATAATTTTTAATAAATTGACTGGAGTGCTAAATAAAAATGGAGGGTATAGAGTTTTAAACCAAATAGCAAATGTTATTAAAGGAAATGTTGTTGAAGATCTTGCGATAGATGCAGCTATTGTTTCTAAATTTAAATATACACCAATTACCAGCGTGGATTTTGAACGAAGTTTTTCTCATTTAAAATTTGTGCTGAGTAATAGAAGAATGGGATTTACTGTTGACAATTCAGCAAAACAATTAGTTATTGGTTTACTCAAAGACGAGTAGTTTGTAATGTTTAAAATTTCATTCATTCCTATTATTTAGTGTTTTTTGCAAGAAGTAAGTTTCTGGTTTTTTAAGGCAATGTAGTTTCTTTATTTACATTATCTTATGACGAAATGACTTATTTTTATGTTTTTTGTTTAAAAAGTGTATGATATAAATAAAGATATTCGTTTTTATAAATTACTTTTTGTTGCTTTTTTTTAAATTTCATGCATATTTATGAGCTTATGTTCAGAAAATTGTAAGCTTTTTTATGCGCCTATTTTAAGTTTTTTTATGCTTAAAAATCCATGCTCTAGTCATAAATATTCGATATTTTAAAACTTTTGGAAGAATATATTTTATTTACTAGTTCAGTGTTCAGTGACGATTCTTTCATATTTTGTGAGTAAAGATAACTTGCCCAAAGTAGACCCATTTATGCTGCTTGAATTTATGAAGTCAAACAGCTGCTTTAATGCAGAGGAAATAAGAGGAGTTAAAGCATTGTTGTAAGTACGATTTTCAAACTATGTTTTATTTATATAATATATACCAACCATATTTCGA
>CAJUYI010002180.1:14771-35603 GCA_910591695.1 Galerucella pusilla
GTTAGGAGACCTGATAAAGCGTCAATTCCCACCAATAGCAAAATTTAAGCTTGCACCCTATTATTTTGAAATTATTAGTTTCCCATCTGTTGGAATATTATCAGCTTCACTACTTCACTACTATTGGTGGTTGCTCGAAATAGAAGATAATAATATTAATAATAAGAAATAAGTGATCATTTCCATTACTTTAGCAGTCCCTAACGCTGACAATCGAGTGTGCAACAAAAAATTAACCTCAAGTGTCCTCTTTATTATTTTTAAAAAAATTCTCTAACCATTTGAATAGCTCGCCATTGCGTTTGTGATGTCACCTACGTGCTATGAAGTTATCGACAAGGCATTAACTACAAACGTTTAAAGAAAAGACATGCGAATGAAAACCATTAATCTACAGCTGTCAAATCACACTTTTACGGACAAAGATGGAGAAAGTATTTGTATGAATATTGGATAAAGATGAAAACTACGAAGTATCACTGGGAATTCGCATTCAAAATCGAGAGAGATGAGTAGATATTAGGTTCCGCTGTGAGGCAACAAGAATGTGTAGACTCTGTTTCACATAAGAAGAGCTCACTTGAAGTTGCTGTCGTATACGCAAACTTGTTATCAAAACGAGCGCTATATTGTGTAATTGACATTAGACTTTAAATCAGTAGGGATGTTCGTTTGTAACGCCAACGGCATGAAACGGCCGAAATAGATAAACAAAAGCGATTTTGATATCTGCGCAAGACAGTTGACAAACTTCACGTGGTTTCTTTTTATGTGAAACGGAGTCTAACAATTTGGCGTTTGGTACAAAAGCGGAACCAAAATGACAGCAGCAAAATTTGGTAAGTCTTTTAAAACTATACCTAGGAATGTGTTTCAATTGTTGTATTCAAAAAATATGGTATACAAAACAATATTTATATCGTTCAATGGCAATCAAAATTTTGTCAACAATACGACCAAGAATATAAACAAGCACAATAAAATTATCAACAAAAATGCCTTCAGGCGAACTCATTATTATTATTCAAAAGATTACACTGAAAACTAACAAAACATAAATCAAAACAAACCTGGAAATGACAGATGAAACATTTTTAAAGAATGCGATCTCATTGTTTTCACTAAAAATATAATGAAACTATAATTTATAGTTCAAAACAAACCAACTTCTTAATGCAATAGTGTAATTGAAAGTCAATAATGTGGTTGCATGAATATAATATAGGAAACTAAAGTAAGTAATCAACTTTTTGCACTACTAGCTATGAAGTTGACAATTATTGCTTCTTCTAGTCAACTGAGAGGTTGAATTTCTTATTATTAACCTAGGTCAATAATGGACAAATTCAAATAAGTATTTTGACTTGTGCAACATAATTTTGTATACCCAAGAGATTGTCTTTAACATATTTGCTGCTTGAAATTACCTATCAAGATAAAACTATTTGAATAAAAATGCCATTAGTTTGAAATTCGCGCTCAACCAAAAATGACTGATGACATAACGAGTACGTTCATTACTTATCAGTCAGACGACGGAGTAAGCGCTTGTCGTGGTGCGTTTGTGAACTATTTTTAATTTTTGTTCTGAATTTGGCTAGTAGTGGAGAAAATTGTATATACATCATGGTGTTGAAGGCATTTATAAACATCTGACCTAATTTTGGTGCTCGGTCAATAATAATAGTCTTCACCACCTTGGTTTATAATGTACTATTTTCTAATATAAATGTAATTATAATATAATGACACTGAACGTTGCATGAATCCGCCTCAATGAAATGTATGTTTGACGGTGTTGTCAATACAGAATTCAAAACACCCACAGGTGCGGATCTTTTTTAGATAATCCCAAGAAAAGGCGAATTCGTAATTAGGAGCACATCAAACATTTAGAAAATAATTTTATACATTTCGCATACCTACTGTTAAAATCTCATCTGAAAGTAAACTAATGACTCATAGACAAGAATAATAGCCCGCAATAGGGTAATTACGAAAGACGGTACGTTACCCATCGTGCGATTGTCTAGATGCGATCTCAGCGACGGGGCCCAGAAATTAAGAAGAAGAGCTCGGGTTAAACGAAGGACGATACGTCATGTCAGATCAAAAAGATCACAATTCATCAGCGGAGACCGTGGGTTGCTATGCCGCGTATTCATTCATGGCATCGTGTTCGACTTGGGTGGTCCATCGCGAACGCTCACTCGCAACTCCACAACCGATTTAATCCATTATTTGCTGGCTGTTTGTTGTTTGTTGGTTGTTTATTACGCTGGCGATTATTATTTGCACTTATCTGGACTGCAATTTCCCGAATTAGGTATGATTCAAGTGGCTATAAGGGGATGGGCTACCGTTTTCCGTGCCGCTCGGTCGTACGTAATCTTTTATTTCAATTGAAATTATGGTTGTAGCTTTGATTACAGATTAAGATTCTCGTTTTTTGGCAACTATGGTAATAACGTGGGATTGTGAAATGGACGGAAATTACGGATTCAGTAGCTACGAGGAGTAATCCACAAGTTATTGACTTAGGTCGATTGAAGTTTTTCAAATGTATTTTTGATCTTTAGAGTCAATATTTCGTGCAAGGGAAGAGAAGAGAATGCGAGGAAAGAAAAAAGAGTGCGAGAGAGAGTGTGGTGAGGGAGAGGATAGTGAGAGGAGAGAGAGTGTGGTGAGAGAGTGAATAGTGCGAGGAGAGAGAGTGAGGTGAGAGAGAGGATAGTGCGAGAAGAGAAAAGGAAGTTCGAGGGAAGAAAAGAGAGTTCAAGGAGAGAAAGAAGTGCAAGGAGAGAAAGGAGAGTGTGAGGAGAGAGGGTGGAGAATAAGAGGAGTGTGTGTAGGGAGAGACAGGACCAACATAATGATTATTCTTATTAAAATTACCGATGAATTTGAAGATGTATCAAAGCTTGAGCCAGGACAGATTCTTGGTGGACCCAGAACCGTAGTACGAGGATCTTTACAGAGTTGGACCAAGGAGCAGCACAATGACTACCAAAACAAATGCACGGGAAATTTTCTGTGAAAGAACCATGCCTGAAACGAACAGTGGAATTGATCACATTTATTCTGCGCTAGGTGAACCGTGACATTGAAATACCGCCAATATTTGGTCAAACACAAGGTGACGCAGAGCTTTATAGAAAACACCCAGATATGAACTCTTGCAAGCTGGTGCACGTGACAAAGATGGTGGATTGGTTGCTATTAAAAAGATAAAATGAGCCATTTGGCAGTAGTGTGAGACGGGCATACGGAAAAAAAGTTACTTATTCATCCACTTGTGTTGAATTGATTGGGACACACAGTAAATAAAAAAATTATCGGTGTTAATGAAAAAAATCAAGGGAAGCTGGACAAAAACGGTGTATAAAAAAAACAGTACTCTATAAATATCTATCAATTCATTCAATATTGTTTGATATTGAATATAAAAGTATATTACACACAAAGGTGGTGAAGGCTACTATTTATTGACCGAGTACCAAAATTATTTTGCGAGGAACTTTGCCCCGAGCGAAATAAGGTGCGAGGCTTATAAATGTCTTCACCACTATAGTGCATATACAATTTTTCCACTACTAGCCACTCCTCGTCGTCTGACTATCAAGTACACTGTCAGTTTTCGATACATTATGAACGTACTCGTTATGTCATCAGTCATTTTTAGTTGAGCGCGAATTTTAAACTGATGACATTTTTATTCAAATAATTTCATCTTGATATGTAATTTCAAGCAGCAAATATGTTAAGGACAATCTCCTGGGTATACAAAATGATGTTGCACAATCCCTGATTTCTCAAAATATTTGAATTTGCCCATATTATTGACCTGGGTTAATAATAGAAAAAATTATTAACCACTAATAGAGAAATTCAACTTCTCAGTTGGCTAGAAGAAGCTATCATTGTCAATTTCATAGCTAGTAGTGGAAAAATAGTATTATTTCTTTTGTAATTCCCATTAATTAAAAAAACAATACATTAACGAATGTGTCATGCGTATGTAGTTATTAAACACGATTTGCTGTGAACGTTAGTTATTCATTAATAACAAACTAGACACGAAAAAGTGTGAACTTTTATCAAACCGCCATTTACGAATTATGTACGTCATTGTAATATTAAGCTATTCGAAATAAAAATTGCCTTCAAAATACGTGACTAAAAAACATAAAAGTGAAGTTAGTACTTTGGAGTAGCTAGTTCACTGACCACGCAGCTCATTATCGAGCAGTGGCGATTCAGGGTTTATTTTTCAGGAAATGTT
This sequence comes from Galerucella pusilla, assembly GCA_910591695.1. Lineage (NCBI taxonomy): Eukaryota > Metazoa > Arthropoda > Insecta > Coleoptera > Chrysomelidae > Galerucella > Galerucella pusilla. Next base: position 19,054 of record CAJUYI010002180.1, read on the forward strand.
TTTTTGACTTAACAATTGAGTTTGTTTGTATTCTTTACAGGTAATTAATTAATATTTAAGAGATAATAATAAGTAGATCAGTTATATTCGTTGTTTTTGTTAAATCTTTGAGAAAAAAGAATGGTTTTTCAGTTCTTTTTTCAAAATTTCAATCTAGTTTCCATGATATGGAAAATGTCTCAAATGACACTGAGGAAATTAATTTAAAAATATTAAAAAAATATATTTGGAGCCCTCGTAGAGCTCTTTCATTTGATATATCACACGTCACAGGTTTTTTTTTTAATTTCTATATTTGACCTTCAAAAATAATTTTTTTTCTAATTTCTCTTGAAATTTCACATGTCTCCAATCTAGACTGTATTAGACCTTTTTTTATCTTTGTGCATCAAACATCTTATAAACTATCGAAGATACGGAAAAAACATTTGATATCTATTAAAAATGGAATAAGTAGAGCTTTATCAGATTGGGGTCCAAGAGATCTATTCTTATGAAAAAAAATATCCGTTTTGGAGCTAGGTCTGTCGCCTGATCAGGCTCTAAGTAGACCTGTTCCAATTACTCTGCTGTTCCAATTACTCTGCAATTGCAGATAATGTATAACTCATCTGAATTATCGGGCGTCCTCAAATTGGACGCTAACTACCTGTAGCCCAGAAGAGCCACCCTTAAATTGGACGCTGCCGGAAGGATTATGTCCTTCAAGGATTAAGCTTATATTTGATCAACCAGGTTTGGGACTGGGTTTTCTTGTCTTTTTTCAGTTTTCTATTTCTTATATTCTGATATTTTTATAGATAGTTACACTTTGATCAACCGGGTTTGGGCCTGGGTTTTCTTGTTTTTTTTCAGTTTTCTATTTCTTATTTTCTGATATTTTTATACAAAATAATACAGGTAGAAGGATTAGTAGAGGTACCTAGCGTCGAATTTAAGGGTCTACAAGCAGGTACATAAAGTGAGAAAAAGATTAGGTGAAATTTTAGCGTCGAATTTATGCACGCCCGAATTATCACAGAATCTCTATGCTCCACTTGGCTCAAGCTGCAGAGATGGTATCTAAATGAGCAGAATTCCCGTTATTACTCTACAGCTCTAAGAACAATTTTAGCGTAGTGAGTAGAAGGTCGTAATAATCTTTCACCCTGTTTTTGGCATGGAGTATTCCTCCAGTTGGCTTTACTAAGTTTCTTTTTCAACTTTTGGACTTCTTTCATGATGCGGCTTTTTGGGATTCCATTCATTCATACATTTGGGTTGTGCTCAACAACCCAGGTACTTGAACTCAATCTTTGTACCATTACATTATTTTAATAATTGCACGATCAACACTTCTGAAAATACAAAATTTCTAGGAATGGAATTAGATTGCAAATTAAATTTTAAAAATCACATTGACTGTTTATGTAAAAAATTAAACAAATTATATTTTGCTTTAAATAGTTTAAAATCTAATTTATATCAAGATTATTTGCTGAATCTGTATTATGCACTAATACCTGTATTCTGCAATCAGCTGCAATGTTATTGTGTGGGGTAGAGCAAGCAAAATTGGGCGAGTATTTATTCTCCAAAAGAGATTTATTCGTTTGATCTTTGGCTTAGACTACAAGGAGTCCTGTTGGAGCACCTTCAAGAGCAATAACATCCTGAAATTCACAGGCATATATCTCTACAAACGGCAATTATTTACACACTGGCATCCATAACAAACTCACTATGATGTGTTAGCCAGTTGCCTAAGAGATTGTTTCAGACCCTCTAAAACAGTCTATTCTGGCTGGCTCTTTACATATGAAAATATTAGACTTTACTAACAAACTACCAGCTAGTCCCCAACGAACGTCACTGCTGAAACTTAACGATTTAGTTACTTAAACCTCTCACGCTACCTTTCATGCATAAACTTTAATATTGACTTTCTAGATATCGCCCTTCGGCTTTATTATATAAATGATATTTTAATTTATTGTTTTACGAACACAATGAATTGGTTGCAATGGCGAATAAAAGTTAAATCTTTTTATAGTTTTATATGGTGGATTGAAATTCATTGTAAACTTAAAACCAAAAGCCTCTCTTCACCTGTTTAATCAACTATGAATTTTCGAAACTATAGTTTATTTTAACAAATACATAGAGTATTGGAATGCAATAATCCCTAAACTACGCCACAATATATTCTGTGAAAATAGAGAAAACAAATAATCTCCTTAAGACACCAACTTATATTTATTAAAACTCTCAGGCACCCCGGTATTTTCACAACCGATATTCTAAACTTCCTAGTTTAGAGATATTATTAACTTTAAATCTGTATTTAATGAGTGAGAAAAATGTCACTAAATAAGTAAATAAAATACGATGCGATAGATTTCGTAGAAGTGAGATGTGGTAACAACTTCTCAATGGGACATTTAAATTTTATCTTTTACATTTATAGCTGAAAGATGAGAAATAAATTCTCATAAAACACTTTCAGGGCTTTTGTAGAATACCGCAGGCCTACAATTTAATTAAAGGCGTTATAAATTCTATTTAAACGCATGTCTTAAGGTAAAACGTTACCTTATAGTATGGGCGCTTAAGCCACAAACAAATGTTCACTATCTGCAATGTATAATACTTTTTTGGACCTCGGTATTTCTTACCCGATAAGTCTGATCCTTTTAGAAAACAATGTAAACAGCGAGATTAAAAACCCAAGTATGGTAGTACCATAAAATTTAAATATTTGTAATCATTAGATTATTTTAAGTAAATTTTTCCCAGTACTTTTTCTTCTATCTTGTAAAACCACTGGTAGGTTTGAGTGGGAAAGCTGACACAATAAAACTGTCTTAGCTTCTGGTCCACATTATAGATTTTAACAAATCTGGTATCATTTCAAAGCAGTGGAGGATTTACCAGCAGCTAGGGCGGCAGATTTTGGAGGCGGCAAATTTGGGAAGCGACTTTTTTTATTCAAAAATATTTTTCTACATATAACGGTTTTCTGATGTCATACGGATAGAGATCTGCAACAAATTTTGTCGATGACTTTTCTCTCTCACTTGTCATTGCACATTCTGAGAGTAGCAAACTTCCATATTCTAGAGTAAAACAGCTAGTTCGTCGCCCCCCAACCAGTAATCGGCCTCTCGCCTCTGCGCCCTTTACCCACACTTTTTATGAGTGAAAAGAGCGAAATTGTACAAAATATGCCCTTCTTATTCCCACTAACAACCCATACATGCCAGTCTTACCACTGGTTGGAGGGTTTGTATATAATTTTCCGATTTTTATTCGAATATAATAAATAATTTACTGAATACCCCATCACATCGCCCATACATGATTGAGCTTCGATTAGCTCAAAAATATACCGAAGAATCATTTTATGCGCAATTTCAACGAAATTGTTGCATTGTAAAAATAATGTACCTATGATATGGCAATTGTTGAGGCAAGGGCGGCAAAAACTATTCAGCCTATAACTTGAAAATTTGTAAATCCTTCACTGTTTCAAAGGGAATTCAATTCCGAATATAATATTAGCATTTATTTATTAATTAGCATTTAATTGGGTTTGCTTATTAAAATTATGGGGTAAATGGTTTTGTTCAGCTATCTGGAATGCTAATTTCCTCACATCAGTTATTGTCAATCCAAACATTAGGTTTTCAAGGCATAAGATGTGGCCAAGCAATACTTTTCATACATCTTCCGGTAATGAGGTTTGCTTGCCGATGATCTTGACTTCTCCATTAGCAGAAATATTTGTCTCCTTCAGATGGTGGTTGAAAGTAAGTTTAGGAATGTTATATGTGCGGCAGCAATCGTTGAACCCCATATCTCCATTCCGAAAAGAAATAAGAGCACGATGCATAATATCATCTTCGCTCCACGTTCCATATTTCCCTTTGGACATCACACACACACATAGATGTGCGTATCAGACATTAAGTATCGTTTAAAAGTAACCGGTACGATCAAGGGAACCTTAAAATGGCGATACGATGAAGGAACCTTAAAGTGTTACGACGAAGGCAACTCGTCGTCGTAGCGGGAAATATAGAAATCCTAACCCGCAAACAAAACTACGGCGGAAACTGGATGATTTTTAATTACTAAATTAAGTGTAATAAATAAGTATATGTACTAAAGTGATTATCGTAAAAGGATCTATGAGCTTACGAAAGATGGTGAAATATTACATGGAACCAGCCACAAATACATAAACTAATATGAAACATAAACCACTACAAACAAACACGTGCAACTTTTGCTACTGACTCTCCACAATATCAAGTATTTATTGTCGCCGCTTGAGTGCTCTAGCATTACTGTTAGTGGGAAAATAGGAGCTGGTACGATGAAGGATACGGTACGATCATGGCAGCTCTCCTCTATAACTTACACTTTTAACATTCAGTCTACATAAATATTCTATATTCAAGTTGTCAACAATTTATGACATCTGGACGCTTACTACATTATGTAAAATTTTCAATTTACTTAAATATAAAACTCCATAAACATTGAGATACAGTTTTTATCATTTTTTTATTCCATCCTCTTCCAAGTAAATGATTAAAAAATAAAGAAAATTAAAAACAAAGCAATTTGGCAATCACCGCCACCTAACGACCGTTAAAACAACTGGAATGAAGCGATGATATTATATTTTATCAGGCACTGAATTCCCTTTCAAATGAAATGAATACTAATGCTTGGAGGATGAAAAAGGGTCCGAAGTCTTAACAAAGAGTTTAGATTTTTAAATACTTTCTCGTCAATACAATATATTGGTCATACACCCTCAATTATAAAGCTTGTGGCAAAGCAAAAAACCTGAGTGAGGCTGCGCTGCGGCATAAATGTAGCCTAATTGCTCTGCAGCGTGAACAGTGACGTACGTGGCTCTCGGTCACCAGCCGCCTAGTGGGAGATTAAACCACATGTAATAATAAAAATGTTGGCTTGCTCACAATGCTAATCTCTTATGATCACTCCTATAAATTTCCACCTGTGGGGCGGCGGCTGTTCGCAAGTATCTTAAATCCGGCACTGGCCTCAAGTCATAAAAGTAGCAGACAAAACTCAACAAGGAAACTGTATACACCTGACTCACAGTTAAAAAAAAAATTTAATTGTATACGTTATATAAGCGCCCGAACTATAATAGAGGTGCAACTTGGATGTAGTAAAGCTAGATCAAAGTAGGCATAAGAGATCAGCATGTCCAAGGTGCAACCTTGATTAAATCGTTTAATCATTTACGATTGTAATCAATTGAACATACTAAATGATATTACGTCAATTCCTACAGGAAAATTCAATTAAAAGCTTTTACTATTTATCGTATTTGTTCTAACCGTAGATAAGCAGAAAATTATATCCATATATACATGAAATGTACAAAAAAAACAACATTGCAAAATATGTAAAAGTAAAAGTAAAGCATGTATATTTCGATTTAATTGAATAAGTAAAATTGTCAACTGCATTTCTCATATTTGGTATTGTAATGAGACTGGGAAACTAGCTGTGGAAGCCGAAACGCACAAAATCGAAAAAATTTACATGCAATTATTCTATAGGCGCCCCCTATAAAAATTTAATCACGTCACCGCGTATTATATTAATAGTTTTTATACTCTTTAAAATGTATTATGAATTTGAGCCACCTTGTATACTAGTACGGATTTATATATCCAATCGTTCACCTTTCATATAATCGTGAGAAAGATATGGTCGATAAATCCGACTTTAAGTGCATTTAATCCTAGTAAATCTTAGATAATCTGTAATCCAAACACATATCATCCCAAATTCAGCGAGATTTCATTTATAGAAAATATGCTAACGAAATTCCCATCATTTATGCACCACAAAAGGATTTATAAAATGCGACTCGTGTAACTTTTTAATCACGTTTACTGCACATTAGCACAAAATATTTATGTTGCATCAAGACGAGAGAAGAGTACGATTAACGCTCAAAATCTTACACAATATTTTTTTATAACTACCACTATCGGGGTGGCCAGATATATTTGTGACAGTGACAAATTAAAATTACTGTAATAACCACGAGTTATTGAACGAAAAAATAAAATGAAATTGTTTACAATCTTTTAACATACGAGGTGGAATACAAAAGAAAAAGAATAACTTTTTGCGCGATTGATCTTTTTTGTTTATTTACAGCATCGGTTGTCAGGACGGTAGGTTGAGTTTACTGGTTTCTAAGTCTAACACGTCGTTAAGTGATTCACTTACCGTTCAGACGCCGGTAAGTAAATTACTTACCGACATACCTACATACATTTAAGTGGTCCTAAATAATATATTACTTCATTCATTACACAAAAGCAACAAAAAAAATAAGAAGATTGATATTTTTCTAATGAACAGAACCGAACAGAACAATATAAAAAGTAATAAATAGCATAAAAATTGATCGAGAAGTATAAATGTCACTTTTGACATTTTGTTTATTTCGAAGAAATTTAAATTATTTTATCGCCAACCGTCAGTAAAGCTATCAATTATCAGATTGATTTCCGGAAGTAAACAAACAGTTTACCTTCATTTACTTTATTTGCCGCATTTGCGGCAGGTAAAGTGACATATGCGGCAGATAAAGTATTTTGACTTTGACATTTCTCGACAATAATCATCTGTCAGTGTCACGCTTCTCCCTATTACCTATTACGGCTCCATAATAGTTTGCGATTTATTTATAACAAAGATTGTTGGAACTCTTTTGACTTCAGGAATTAAGTTTTATAATGCTTCAGGGTGTACCTTGTAACAAATAATAGGTAGATTTGTTCTATATGTGCTGTTTACTTTGTCATAATAAAATGCAATGAAATAGATCTCAGTTTCTTATATTGTGAATTCTGAGCAGTTGATGATAAAATTTTGTATGCACCACGTCAGTAAAGTGTCTTTATCGGACTCGCCTGTTATTCGCCTCGCTTCGCTCGTCTCATAATTTCAGACTCGTCCGATAAAGAATCACTTTACTGCCTTGGTACATAAGTAACTATTATTCGAAATTTATTTCAATACGATCGCGCCAAAAATGGTATAAGAATCTCGAACGTTAAGGGTAATACCACCGTACACTAACTACGACAAGTAAATTCACTTCGTCGATTTATGGGTCACCGAACATTTCCTTACCCGTCTGGCCAGTTCTGGCTAGTTTAACTCGAGATAGTGTTGAGTATTATGAAAATTTTTTGACAGCTCCAATAACCAATAAAATTTCCTTATTTTTTATCATATGAACAATTTCACCCAATCATGTAAACTGATAACAGACCATGGGCTGTTTTCACGATGCTATGGACACGTACCTATTGATTTATTTCGATTTTGAAGTTTCAAATATTTAATATTTGGAAATGTCACGATTTGGTTGTAATTCTATAATTGGTAAAAAATTTTCTATCCGAATAACCCCCGGACATTGATAAATGCTCAAAAATTTTATGACAACTTTCTCAAACTTGTTGCTTGTAGGCAATGTTGCTTGTTTCCAAGCAACAAGCTTTCGAAATCTGTCATAAATTTTTTTCGAACAATTATCAATGTCCTTGGGTTATTACTACTGATAACAGACGTGTGAGGCGCCAGAGAAAAGATGTACCAAAATTTTCGAACGTTCCGACGCAAGTGAATTTACTTGTTGGTAGTTAGTGTACGGTGGTGTATGTATGTGTGATTTTTGGGGTGACATTCACTGAGACCTAAAAGATCTATTGTGCCCAGTGTACGGTGGTAATACCGGTCTCCAGCAAAATTGGAGGCTTCGCTATGCTCAGCCTCCAAACATTGGGTAACCAACCCTTACCGTTCTTAATACTTAATATACTATTATTGAAGATCTGTTAGATTCAAGTGTGTAGCAGTGGAACTGCTGTTCAACCAGCGCAAGAAACTTTGACTTGGAAAGCTCCAGGTTTATTTAGTGTTAGCAAACTCACTACCAAGTTCAAAATATTATATTTTCAAACACATTTTCAAAGTCGCAATGAAGTTACCAGTTTGATGCTAATTTAATCGTCTAACATAGCTGTCGGCACGAAATATCGTTTGTAATGACATGAAACGATCGTTACGAGACAACAAAGATAAGCAGCACCGATTTTGATCTCTGCGCAAGACAGTTGGCAAACTTCACTTGGCTTCTTCATATGTGAAACGGAGTCTAAAATATTACAATTAGAAGTAGAGCTATATTCGGTAAAATAGGGATAGTCCTTACTGTACATATAGTTCCAAAACGAATGTCTTATATTATTGGAGCAAACTAATCACACACATAGAACAAAAAAAATCTTCTAGAACATCCAAGCGGCTTGAAAAGCACCGTGTAACGTCAAAATTGTTATTAGACTACCAAAGAAGACTAGTTTCGTTAGGCGAACTCAACAGAGTATCGCTGGTCTGGATCCCTGGCTACTCTGCATGGATGAAAATCACAAGGCAGACTTTCTTGCAAGTGACCATGCAAAATCTATAATTGACATCGCAAAATTGCCAAACAATCTCTAAATACCTGGACATCAAGAAGAGCTTAAGGGGCATCTACCAAATTCGACCTTGCACAATTATGCTTTGTATATTTTTTTGTTTCCCTACGTCCTCACGTTTGAGTTCACATAACGAAAATTTTATTAGAAATATGAAAGCTTCGCAACACGTAGGTAGCCAAGCGGTCCAAGTGGATTTTGGTTCACGTACTACTCTATAAGCTTCGTCAGTACTGAATTGGGAGACCCCCGAGACCGGCGAGCGTTGTATCAACAATGGAACGGCACGCGACTACCGAAGCAGAGAGACAATGTCAGTCATAAAAGGATAGAAAAGCGAGAGATGGATTTTTATCCGATATTTTAGTGGTAGCAACCGAATTTCAATAAGGAATTGTACGGTCATAAGTAATTTGAGGATTCTGAGATTTTTATATAGTATTCATAAAGCTTCAAATTAGACCCCTTATAAATTAGTTTTTCCATTCAATCCATATTTAATTCTTTACAAGGGCTTAAACTTTGCTAAATATGTGTATTTTTCATATTTTTTTCAACAAAATTTGGTTAGCATTTCAAAGTTTTTATTCAATGAGAACTCTAAGTTCAACATTAATCTACATGATATATTTTTTTCTTAATTTTCAATACATCCATTACTTCAAAATTCTTTGCCAAAAATACTTCGAATTATACTTATACTTAGATTCCCCTTAAGACTTCTGTCATGAAGCACCAGGATTGGTTCATTCAAAGGCTTTTATACATCCTTCAAAAAGTGTCTCCAAACAAATGTTGGGCTTTAGTACGCATATAGCTTACGGTGTCTAACAGGCCTTTTAACTAGTCACTGTCATCTGAATCACCATATGCTGAGACTTGGACTGTCGGAAGATCCGACTTGCCTGTTTTTCTGGAAGGTGATGAAAGAGCAGATCAAATAATTTGTGCCTGCTCCGTCGCGGCTCGAATCAGATATCTGATGTTTGGCAGGGTCTCTCTCGCGCCCTCGAGCCTTAAATATTATTCACCAAACAAACCAATCGGTTTTGTTAAGAAGCTGATTTTGTTTGTTGAAATCTGAATAGGTGTGAGCCCCAATAGACTCTTACGAGTATTGTGCCCGTTACTATTAAAAGCTGGCAGAATTTCACTCCCTGGGTGGTGTGCTCAATTCCAGGGCATGACATTGTTACGAACTAATAAATAACAATAATTTTAAACGCAATTTGAAATAAATGTAGTTCACATCTACTGGTAAATATTTAAAAATATTTCTTGTACTATCTAAGAAAACAATTATAAAACAGTTACAAGAGTGCATACCAGGTTGATTCGTTTCCATTTAGATCAAAGTCGGCTTCCTGCGTTTTTTTCCAATATAGTTGGCGATCTACCGCAGCTCAGCACCTCTTTTACAAGGTGTACAATTGTACGTGATCTACCATATTAGCCGAAAGTTCGATTTTGTTTTTGAGCAATGGTAATTGCCGTGTTGAAGGGAACATCAATTCGTTTTTTTGCAGCGGCGTAATTTTTTCTCAGAATAGGTTAATGTGTGGTAGAAGTAGATGGAAGACTGCATGAGGTTCCTTATGCATGTATATGGTGGCTGTGATTCTTGGAAGTTTATATGGTTCTACTCTAGCATGCCGGCTTACTCCAATAAAAGAATGCTAGATTTGCGCATGCAAAAATTTTCTTTAAATTCCAACTTTGTTAGGACTTACACATTACATATTTAGCGTCCTACTTAAAGTAAATACAACTTTTAAACACTGAAATACAAGCAGTTATGGTAGATCGAAATGAAAAGTGAAAAGTAGTTTTCAATTTTATTCAAAAACGATATACACTGTGAGCCAAATTATTTATTTGAACCTAGGTAATAACTTTTTCCTACAACCACTATGCAGAACACGCTTTCCTATACAAATTTTCATGCTCAAACCAGGCCTTTTTTTAATTCTTCTGATAACCGTTGGAAAAGTAATGCGAAGAGTACACGCCATGGCACTTCTCACCGAAATGTCAAACAAAGCTACCTATGACCGTCAATTTTTTTGACAATTTGTATGTGTTTTGTGACAGTTTAAAGCTTTTGCGTTAGTTTTTAAAAGAAATGTCGAGCACCAGACCGAAAATACTCAATGACCAAGGTAAATTATACATATTTAAACTCATTATTTTTGTTTACAGTAATTTATCACTAATATTGTATAACAGTAACATACTTATACGCTTTATGCTATCATTTCAACCATGTGGTCCCGTGGCGCAGTGGGTAAAGGCGCTGCATAAGGTTTTTTTCGATCTGTACATTCCGGGTTCGAGTTCCGGGTAGTTCATTTGTTTTAAATCAAATTTCTTCGTAGAAAAAATAGTGTATGCAACTCTCATGGATGGTTATTAATACACTCGCATTAACCATACGAAACTCGCCTTCGTATCCCAGTTAATGCTTGAGTATTAATTACCATCATTACATGATCGTTGCATAATATACTATTAATTTATTAATTATAGAAACATTGACCTATTAAGCAAGATCAAAATAATTTATCTCTTGAGTTGTCCAATTCGGACATTGAAAATATCATCGAAAAGGCTCGAACTGCAACCGAAAATTTGTTACCCTGAGATTTCAATACAAAATAGTTCAAATTTTACAATTAATTATACACTAAACTGATTTTTCTATTTATTTCCATATCGTAAGTTCTTTCTGTTCAAAGTTTAAATAAAATAACTATATAAATCACTGTATTTCTTTCATTAATAAATGTGGTAGCGGAAAAAATATTGTGTACTTGTACGCAAATCACTTTTCCCACTCGCCCGTGGGAAAAGTAACGCTTTGCGCACTAGTTGTACAAACTACTATTTTATTCGTCAATGTATTTTATTGCGCTCAGGATATGGTCGTTGGTAAACCAAATGGCGACTTATAGATGAACTAATTTTTTTTTAAGAACATTTATCGACCATTGAGTTTTGAAAATATCAATATTTTTTTTGAGCTTAAACCCAAGATTTTTTATGCTTGTCATAATTTGGTCAGGACTGTCAATTGTATACCTCAGAGGGTAATATTTTAAGTATGAGGGTTAATCAATAATCCTGATGTTTCTGGTCAGAATATTGGAATAAATCTATTAAATTATTGTATTGTCATCAGTCCTTCATAATTGTACGAAGTTTCAAGCTAATCTGACGTTTGAAGATTCTCTTATTTACATATAGATGAAGGTAATAGAAGCGGAATAAAAAATAGTTATTTCAAGACTACTATTAATATTGATGGGATCGATTGATAACTAACCTTCAATATAAAAGCTTCATTTTCGTCCAAAAATCCAGTTCAGTCATAGTTGAATTTATATGTCCAATGTATTGAACATTGAATATTCCAATTTTCAGTAGGTTTATTTGTTTTTTACCATTCTAAGTTACATTTTAACTATTTTATGTGTAGGTAGCTGTTTTATGGTTAAATTTTGTTATTTTCAGTTGATTATGTTAGTATTTTCACTTGTTTGTAGATTGCTTTATTCAGATATTTTTTATAACTTTTCATTGAATGTTTTCTTAATTTTATCAAGTTTTTGGTTAGATTTTATCATATTTAATGGATTTCTGGTTATTTTTTATCATATAGGATTATTTTTAATATGTTTCCATTGGTCTTAGTTAAGTTCCATGGTTATTTATGGAAACTAGTTAATTTTTGCTAATTTATTAATATAGGTATCCAGACAGTTAAATTACATTGTTTTCCATTGACTTTCGTTGATTTTCATTGAATTAATGGATTGTTAGTGATTTTGGTTAAATTTTATTTTCATATGTATTTGTAGAATTTGATGATTTTTAATAGGTTTTTATTTGAAGGTATTTGAATATTTTCATTGGGTTTTGTGCGTTACTTCATTTCTATTTCTTAAGTATTTATGGAATTTTGATTATTTTCGTAATTTTGAACACGTTTTTGGTGGATTTCAATTAAATTTCACATATTTTGATAATTTTTCGGCGATTTTTAATAGGTTTTTGGTTACCCATATTTTTAATGAGACTGTAATTTTATTTTTTTTTCAGATTTTTGGTTGATTTCAATATTCAATATTTTTCCGTTAACTTTAGTTGCTCTATATTAAAGTTTATTTATTTATTTAACCATTTTAATCAATAATTTTCATGTTTTTCGCTATCTCAGTAATCAATAACAATTTTCAGTTTATTTTTCCTACATTTTCAGTAATCTTGAGCTGCTCTCAATAGCTTTCAGCTAACAACAGCTATATTAGTTACTATAGTTACTTATGTAAATGGCTTTTGTTGTTTTTGGCGTACTCACTCTCATTGTAGTAATTTTTATCAATTTCAGTTAATTTAAACGTTTTTTCTACTACTTTGAAATAAATTACTTTTAAAATAGGCATTAGCAGTCTTGTTTTATATAGAACTGCCTAAAGCAGTGATCTTTACACCCTTGCCTCATAATCCTATTTGAAAAATAAAATAAGTAGCTATCGTGATATCCTATAGGGATAGGGGATTAAGAAATACGGTTTTGGGTGGTCTGGTCATATTGTAAGTTGGTACTTTTTTTAACTTTTATTGTGACATTTCAAACTAAATGAGTACCCATTTTATATGCCTAATACTGATTTATATCTTTTTGTTAACGACGTATTCGTGAGTGATCACACTCAGTCACAGGATATACTAACATCATTTTTGCAAGCGAGATCAGTTTTTTAATAGATACATGCATAGTATGTGTATGTTTGTTTAGTTAGGCGAAATCCATTATTGGTTCAGATCGCACCTGGACTGCCAATATAAAATGTCAAATACAAATACCTGGTAAATGATATTTATGTTATTAAAATTATTAGGAATCGATTTTTTTTGTTACTTCCAATTTTTTGTGATCAATTCACCCTGTCTCATGTAAAATTTGCTTATATTTTCACCCCCAACAAAAACGAACTTTAAAAGTAGCACAATATTGGAAATATAGAGATAATGAGAATTTTGAGAATTTTTTGAGTGTCAAATCGTTTTTCTCGGTCCTTAAGTGGGCCCCGCTCGATTTAGACCCGGGCTCCGCAGAAGTTGAATCCTCACTGTGTATAAGTTTAGCCTTTTTCGAAAATCTTATTGATGTACCTACATCTGGAGTGAAATTTCCCTACATTTTTTCCAAAAATTAACAAAATTGAATCAAAAATGTAAGAATTATTTAAGATTAAAATCTGTACACATTTTAACGTGTTTTTTTTTGTGTAGAAGCAAAAAATATTACTTAAAATTTTTGTCTAAGTGCTTTCCAAATATTTTAAAAAGTATTAAAATTATAACCATTTGATGGGAAAAAATTAATTCAACATAAGTATAATTGATGGGAAATATTTTACAATAATGAAAAAATTGATAATATATACGGAAAATTCCGTGGTACAACTGAACTGTACAACAGTGGTACAACTGAAAGGGAGTGAAGAAATTTATTTTTTTTTTTATTGAAAGAATTAGTCGCATCCACCAAAAGGTTATTTGCGACTCAACAATATCGGAACTATACAGTAATTGCAACTTAAAAATTAAGCAAGCACAAAATTTTGTACAATATATCAACCGTATTGAACTAAATTACTAAATACAATTTAAAAGATTATATTACAAAAAATAGGTAAGTATAAAATTAATATTAATAAAATAATGCTTGCCGTTGACTATACCATACAAATTTCAAATAAAAATAATTAATTTTGGTAATTGTGAAGGAAACAAAAATATTATTAGAGGAAATAAAACAAAAAATTTGAATTATTAAAAAAAATACGAAAGGTTATAAAATATGCGGTCCAAATTTTTCATCACCGACTGAAAATTTCTCCTTGAGTTTTATATTTGATAAATCACTGAAAAATAATTGAAAAAACAAGGGTATAATAATTATTATAATATCGATAAAATACTTTTCAAGCTGGCATACCTATTTATTTTTACAAACAAAAATTTTGGTTATTAAAAGAAATATACCTTCCTATTACCAAAAAATCGGATTTTCCCAAAAACTAAACAAAAATTTGCAGGAAATTGTCACAACCTTATATAATATAAGATCACATAGAAGAATGTGTCAAAAATAACGATTTAAAAACAGTAAAATTAAAAAAAAACAGATCAAGCTAGAAAGTAAGAAATAAATTTTATTTACTAGATTATTGATCAAGCGTGGGGTTCTTTGTTTAAATATTTTTATATCAACTCAGGTTTTAGAACCACTTTTAGAATTATGTAGCTATCAATGTAGATAACAATTTATAACGTTTCTTAAACAAGTTCAAACTCAGTAGTTTAATTTGACGTATGTAATACATGCATGAATAATACCTACCTAATCTTTAATTCTGATTATCCTGGTCAGGATATTGGAGCAAACTTATCGGATTATTATATTCTAAATGTTCATTAATGAGTGTGTAAATATCAATTCAATTTGTCATTTTAAAGCCAACAAAAACTACGATTGAAGATTTAATTATTATAAACAAACAAATTAAATACCTGAGCTAGGTCGATCACTATATCTCGTACAATAAACCCACGCCGGCCACAATATCGGCTGCTTTTCGTCCTTCTTCTCCTTTTCGTCATTTTTGCTCAGATCTACTGGTCCGGGCACTTTGGTCTCGTCCGCGCATTCTTGAATCACTCTCTTAGGAACTGTCTTCTTAATATGCAAAGGATCAGTTATCCTTCTGCCAAAGTCCGCTTTTAAAATATTATCTATAGAAAACTTCAAACGAGGATTATCGTTATCGGAAACGTCTTTGAGGTTATGTTGGTTGTAACAACGATTCGTATTTATATTTACATTGTCCGTGATTTTACTAAAGTTCGATTTTGCGTTTGTACTATTTACAGGACTAGATTCGGAATTATTAACACTAGTAGATATTTGAGAGATGGCGTTTAAATGATTTTCGATATTTTTAAACGTCAAAGGTTCGTTGCTACAGTCTTGATTTGGATTTTCGTTGCCCACAGAAAGCACAGTATCGTCACTACAACAACTTACGTTGTCGATATTGATAGAATCTCTGTCGAAATTATCACTAGAGTCGTCCATCGATACTGAACCGTCAGTACTTTCCATTGTTTGTCGTGAAAAATGTAGCGGCTGCGATATCAAACTACTCGTCAATGCCGCCATCTTACACAAATCACATTATTTCACGAGAATTTTTTGCAAAAACTTTAAAAAAAATATCCTTTATCCATAAGACTCTTTCAAACAGTTGATGTTCACGGCACGGCACCCGGAGACTATCTGACGTAGTGAGTTCTGCGGAGGGCGGAGTCAATATACCGGAGGTGTATCCTTGGGGAGTACACATCGAACGGTGGGCGAATCGGGCACAGGAATATTCTGTTTGTGTTTGTATCTAAATTGGCTCTTCTTATATTTATGGTATGCTGGATGCACAAAGCGCCAATTATACTGCCTTAAGGTTTCATCAATTGTAATGTTAACCGTATGAACGTTTTCGGAGTGATGTCTTGTTTTAAAGACATGATAGTCGTAGATACTGATATGCTGAGACAAACTTTCGTTTGTTCAAACAAGAGCGAGTATTGATTGACATGTCTTTTGTGAAATTTTTAGTTCTGACTTTTGAATAAATGTATAATCAATCCTTTTGACGTACCTACATATTATCAACAATTTTCTTTCAAATACTTCACCGAACTATATAAACATCATTATCTGTTCCGTCGGATAACAGATAAAACCAAAACCTACCTGTAGTCTCACTATATAACCACAGGGGCGTTTATACGGGGGGGAGTTTGGGGGGATTGGGAAATACAATGAAGGTACAATAATTTTTTATTAGCATACTGCCTTCGGTGGCGCCTTCAATGAAGCTTTCCCTTTCTAAACCTATCAGATAAAAAAAACAATACCCCCCCCATGTAAAAGCTATAGCTACGTGACTA
>CAJUYI010002180.1:35703-45708 GCA_910591695.1 Galerucella pusilla
AAAAAAAACAATACCCCCCCCATGTAAAAGCTATAGCTACGTGACTATATAACCATAATTATTATTACTTGAGTACCTACCTTAGTTTTTAGAGCTGAAGCTGAAAAATAAATCTAAATTCTTCAAAGCTCCACATTTGGTCGACCACTGTAATTGAGCCCCACGTTGGGCGCCAAATTTTATATTCACGTTATACAGGGTGTCCCAGGAGCTCGTACTAAAAACTTGGGAGGTGACAGAAAGGCTAAAAATAATGATGGTATTTCATATAAAATTTTTTCTTCACGCCCTTCGTTAACGAACTATAGGGCTCTAAAGTTGGGAATGAAAAATGGTTTTTTATTTACAATTATCAAATGGCTGATTGGATATTGGTAATATTGTAACCGTTAATAAACACCATAATTGCACACTTTTTGGCGTGATATACAAGTCTACAACATACTTGTGAACTCAGGTACCGAAGAAGTTAAATGGTGGATGCGCCATTTTTTGTAAGTAAAACATTTTTCAGTTATAAATGCAATAATTGGCTTTTCTGAACATTTTTAGAGATATCAAGTCCTCTTGTGACATCTCGATATCATTAACGGTTTAAGAGATACGGGCAATTTTATGTCGTACTGCACACCACATTTATTTTGAATGTACTATTGCAGGAAGCATCCTGTATTATTAGCAAATAATTAATAAATTGGTGTAATTTCTTTAAACCGTTTTGACTTTTTTGATGTCGTTAATTACTTGGTTACTCTAATGTAGTTATTCATTTTTCAGGGTTTTGTTGATATTTTTACTTTTATTAAAGTAATCTTCGTTTTCAATAAAGTTCTTTATAGTTAAACAAAGTAAGAGTTTATATTTATAAATGTAGACTGCACCAATTTATTAGTAATTTGCTAATAATACAGGATGCTTCCTGTATTCGTACATTCAAAATAAATGTGAATGCGTTAATAGGAGTGCACTGCGACATAAAATTGCCCGTATCTCTTAAACCATTAATGTTATCGAGATGTCACAAGAGGACTTGATATCTAGTGTGCAATTATGGTGTTTATTAACGGATAAAATATTACCAATATCCAATCAGCCATTTGATAATTATTGTAAATAAACACATTTTTCATTCTCAATTTTAGAGCCCTATTGTTCGTTAACGGAAGGCGTAACGAAAAAATTGTATATGAAGTACCATCATTATTCTTAGCCTTCCTATCACCTCCCAAGTTTTTGGTACGAACTCCTGGGACACCCTGTATAAACCGTGACTTTATCATAATTATTATCATTATTGTACCTCTATAGTGGGATTATTACTCACTAAACTAATGAAAGGTTATTCCATATCCTAGATCTATTGAACCAATGCTAATAAAGAATGTTTTCACTTGTGTAACCAAGTTTCTAAAGCTGAAGCTGAAGGATAAATCTAAATTCTTCAAAGCTCCACCTTTAGGCGATCACTTTTATATATTGATCTAATTGAGCCCCACGTTGGGCGCCAAATTTTATATTTACTATATGACAATAATTATTATAATTATTGTACTTCCCTAGTGGAATTATTACCTTCTACTGAACTAATAAAAGGTTATTTCATATTCTAGATCTATTGAACCAATGCTAATAAAGAATTGTTTCACTTGAGTAGCTCAGTTTCCAAAGCTGAAGCTGAATGATGAATCTAAATTCTTCAAAGCTCCACCTTTAGGCGATCACTTTTATATATTGATGTAATTGAGCCCACGTTGGGCGCCAAATTTTATATTCACATTATATAAATCGTGTCTATATAACCATGATTACTATAACTATTGTATTTCCATAGTGGAATTATTACCTACTACCAAACTAATGAAAGGTTATTTCATATTCTAGATCTATTGAACCAATGCTAATACAGAATTGTTTCACTTGAGTAGCTCAGTTTCTAAAGCTGAAGCTGAAGGATAAATCTAAATTCTTCAAAGCTCCACCTTCAGGCGATCACTTTTTAATATTGATGTAATTGAGCCCATGTTGGGCGCCAAATTTTATATTCACATTATATAAATCGTGACTATATAACCAAAATTATTATGATTATTGTACTTCCATGGTGGAATTATTAGGTACCTACTACTAAACAAATGAAAGGTTATTTCATATTTTAGATCTATTGAACCAATGCTAACAAAGAATTGTTTCACTTGAGTACCTCAGTTTCTAAAGCTGAAGCTGAAAAATAAATCATAATTCTTCAAAGCTTCAGCTTTAGTGACCACTTTTATATATTGATGTAACTGAGCCCAAATTTCATATCTACGTTATATGAATAAACTTAATTTTTTATGTAAATCTCAATTAATTCTTCAAAGCCCTGCGTTTGTTCGACATATTTTTGACTTATACATACTTTCATATAGGTATTGATGTACCTAACTGAGCCCCACGTTGGGCGCCAAATTTTATATTCACGTTATACAGATAAAATTCGACAAATTTTTGATACATACCTACAAACTTTTATATATTGATGTGACTGAGGCCCACGTTGGGCGCCAAATTTTATATTCTTTAAATTAATCCTAATTAATTCTTCAAAGCCCTACGTTTGTTCGACAAATAGGTACTACCTAGAAATGAGAGAAGTACTTTTCAAGATTATACCTATTTGCATTTATAATATTACTTCTTATTTCAGAACCTTGGATACTGTAAAAGGTATAAGCAATAGCAAACTAGGTTAAATTTTTTCAAATATATAAATACCTATAGTAATATCAGTACTTTTCAAAAATAAATCTCATTTCATTCATGATACCTGATAGACATTTTCTAATATAAGTTACACCAATACTTATGTAAATTATCCACTAGATCTTGCGTATTTGAATAATATTATTTAATGTAAATAAAGATAAAACGACATTCCGCATCACCATTTCAATGAAAATCAAGAAATAAACATATATATGTTGTAAATTACCGCTCTGATATTAATCAAACCAAACGGTAAAATTGTTGCTGGGTAAATTAATTAAGTTATTAATTAAATAACCGGCAATTAAACACTTCACAGTGTACTTCTGGTTGGATATATTATAATTAGTGGTTGTGTAATTTCTTAATTGAACGTTTTGTTTCATATGATTAATTTGAGTTGGCGCGCAAATTTTTTTTTCAGATCCTAAGGAAGTTTTGTTGAAGTAGAAAAAATTATTTATGCATCTCGAAATAAAAAATACAATGGAGCGTAGAACATTTTTTATGGGATGGAGACAATTGCCATAATGCTATTTGAACTTATAATCATAATAACTTTATCAAATTGAATACATATTATTTATTTATTTATTTATTTTATTACAGAAGCAAACAGGTTTCCCTTATTCTATGCAACTGTGGTTACAAACTATAACTTAATACAACGCATGCATATTGCTTATGAGACAAAAACGACTGAATGTACACCCAAGACTAATTCTCTAATATTAAATCTGCAATAGATATTTTAAATTGACTCAGAGTAATTCCTAGCAGTTCAGTGTCTAGATTCTCCACGTTTTCTCCTGCATACTAATTTATCAATACTAAACTCCTGACCTTAATGGATCATAAGACTCATATTTAGGAGACATCTTGTGTTTTTTAAAATTGATATATTTCACAAACTCATTTTGTATGGCTTCAATTTGGCGACTCAAGCTTAAATTGATAAGTGAACTCCAAATAATGCTACCAAACTCCAACTTGCTTCTTACAAGCGAGTTATATATACTTATAATTGACTTAATATTAGTAAAAGCATAGGCAGTACGTTTAATAAACCCAAGTAATTTATATGATTGAGAAACAGTGTTAAGTATATGTGATTTAAAGCTGAACTTACCAGTGAATAAAATACCTAGGTCCGTTATTTCATTTACTCTCATTAATTGAGTATCCCCCATTGCATAATAAAAAATATCTAGGGTTTTTTTAGCGGCTGAATGTTAAAACAACACATTTGCTAGTGTTATGTTATATGTTATGTTATATGTGAGCGACAAATACATGAAAGTGCCCTGTTCAGATAAAAACTTTTGCAAACTGCTGTGAAAGGGCGTGTGGAAATACTGCTTCCTGGATTTCAACATACATTTTCCGGACTCTTAACTCTGTCGATATATATTTATTTTTATTTTCATTTCGTGAATTCTGTGAGTCGCCCACTAGAAATAAACATTTCCCTTTTCAGCTGCTCGAAACCAGATGCTCTTGGGTATGAAATTCTTGATACTCGTCCTTCTGTACCTATATAGACTTCTTCTAGGTCTTCTAGCAACCCCAAGTAACGATCTTTAATATCATTATCCCATTGTATACAATTCTGTGAATATCGCATCTTTCTCCATTTCCATGAGTTTCTCAAAGCACTGGTTAGACGAAACTCACATTTTGTATCCTTGTTTCTTTGCTACAATGGCTTTACCACAACCACTTGTGCATTTTCTTCCGTTATCTCCTACCAACTTTCTTACATATCTTTCCCAAACTTGAGGAGTACGCGCTTTTTTTCAAGCGATCTTTTGCAATTGTACATCTACATTGAAATAAAATGAACGTAGAGCGAAGATAAACAAACTACATCACTTCCTTCCTCGGCTGTGCTTCTTGAGTTATCGTTTGATTCGTTCGCAGTTACATGCTTTGGAATTGCGAAGCTATTGCCCATCTACATGGTGCTGCTGGTGGTAGTGGAAAAAAAAGATCAGGAATATCCAGCATATTGAACACGTAGATAAGATGGGAAGAGCAAAAAATAGAAAATGGACCGACACAGTGCTACAGTGCGTTAAGTGCGAAAGACCACACCATTCCGACGAGTGCCCAAGTCACCTGCGCGAGATGCCAGTGAGAGCATCCAACGAACTACAAGGGATGTCCATAAGCACCAAACGACAAGGAAAATATCGAATCCAACCCTATAATGAACGAAGACAAAAGTCAGCTATGCTGGAGTGTGTGTATAATGAAAAGCCATTTTTAATCTACCACCTCTTACTTTGTATCTAAAGGCGAAGGAACAGATTCTCGAACAAGAGAAAAGACTTTTAGCTCAGTCTAAAATCACTTGGTAGATAATCTCCAGAAAGCTCAGGCGAAGGTCCCACACATCCACAGAAAGATAAGTCGGGATTTTAGCTAGGGTCATTTATAACAAGTGGATCCACTCTATAAGGTCGTCTTCAGTTGCAGGTTGTCAGCCAATGATTTGCTTCTAATAGATGCACACACAACAGATCACAAGGAATAAGAAATGAGATAATACCGTCGTTATTATATAGCTAAAAGGAAAATCGCCTGAATCCAGCCAACAACCAGGGACAAGCTCGAAAACCGCGAACAACGACAATGAGGCTCTTTTCTAGTAGTTAGGGTGTTTACTGGGAGAGATGGGCCCAGTACAAATTGTGCGAGTGTAAGAAGTGACATTATCTCAATTTTGACTGAAGTTATCCTGGCCCGGCTAGTTCAGTCGGTATATAGAGCATGAGAATCTTAATCTTAGGGTACGGGGTTCGAGCCCCATGCTGGGCGCCAATGTAACAAAAGTGACTCATGGCGTTGAATGTTAAGAAGATTGGAAATATTGTAGGATTTTGCTTGCCAAACTCACTATAACCTATTGCACACTTAATGAAAAAACGGCAAAGTTTTGAAAATACGTTTTAAACGGAATGGACTATTTAATATAATTCTACTTGGTTGTCCTTGCCTGTTTTAATATTTCAAACAGTTTTTTTCTGACCTAATTGTAAGGAAATTGAATTGGTAGCAATACATGCCAAAAATCACCTTTCTCTTCGCATTAAGTTAATGCTAAACTGTCTACTGGCTGACAAATGACCAATGAATGTCAAATATTCAATCCCGACACTTGACAGCTATCAAATGTCAATTATCATTTGTTTGTATGTTTATAACTAATTACAGGCTAATTACCACACAACCAAAATTGTATTATCAAGCAATCGACAACTTTCTTAACAATTTGTAAAAAGTTTTAAGTTTATTGTATAATCCTATAGCATTTTCGAATTATTTTTCGATATCATGAACAGTTTTACTTCATTGATTGGATTATTTATGAGTCCAGTGAATGCAAATGTACCTTTAATTGCCCAGGGCATTAATATACAGACTGTAGTTCTTAGTATTTAGGATAATTATGACAATAGGAGGTTTATGGAAATATTTAAATTCGAGTTAAGATCGCAATGTTGTCGATCTCGGTATATACATTCTACGAATAAATCACATATTCCGTGTACGGAAAGAGATAATGTCGAAATTAACACTCGACGATGGTAATCAGAATCAGAATAAAGAGGTATAAACTCATCATAATGCAATTAAACTCTCTCTGCAGGAATTTGAAGCCATAACGCAACATCAGTACTCGAGTTCGTCGTTTCTCGAAAAAAAAAATACACCATAACGTCGATAGTTTCCTAGAATTGAAGACGCTGTGCACTTTTTCGCATTTTTTTCCGTAATTGCCGTAGCAATTATCATTTCATTAGCTAAAATACTGGGATAAAATCGAGAAAAACTCCGTAATATATTACGACACCGTAAAAATACCTGCATGGATATCAAATTAATTGAAAACGGAGTAGAAATAGTCGATGTATTTACCAAATAAACGAATTTTATGTTATGTAAGTGGTCACGTTGACGTTTTGATCTGGTTCTTATTGCTGCCATTATGCCGTTTGCTATACATAAATCCACTCGGATCTCGAAGACCAATACAAATTGAACGATTCCGAGTAGTTGATATACTTCATTTACTCATGTAGACTGATTCTTTTTTTTATGGAACAGTCCGTTCAACATTTAACGAGCTAATTAAATTATTTATAAAAAAATTGTACTAATTTAAATTCTTACTGTATAATAGGTCAATGGCCTGTAGCTCTTAATGAAAAAGACAAACAAATTTCTACCAACTAACTACCACTTTTTGTATTTAAAGCCACGTTTTAACCATAAATTTGATAGAAATTTTGTTTGGAAATTGCTCACTAAGATGCGACAAAACAAAAAAGTATTTACAATTATCTTTCCAATAGATCTCTTCCCAATGTTTCATTTTTATATGTAGCTATAATTAAAACTGATCAACCATTTATATCCAGCTGATAAATATTGAAAATAGTTATTTATTCTACCAAAGAATACACAACAACAAGAAGTGAAGCTCCTTTGATATTGAAAGGACAAAAATAAATAACCCTGAAGGTGACAGCTATCTCTGCCATACTCTGAGAATCATAATATGTACCTACTCGTATCACACTGATAAAAAGAATTGAAGCATTGATTCTACTAAAAACCATTCAGCGAATCTCAACTGGTACACTATTGGCTCTAAGACAGATTCTGGAGTAGGAGCCGGAATATATGGGTTACAAGAGAAGATCACGATCTCTCTAAGCCTAGGAAGCATATGCTACTGTCTTTCAAGCAGAGGTAATGGCGGTGCAATGCTGTGCAGAAGAGTCGATGAGACGGAAGGTGAATAGCCAAATAATCGTCATCTATATACTAAGACAGCCAAGCAGCACTAAAGACAGATATCGGATAACGTCAAATCTGGTGTGAGAGTGTCGCAAAGTCCTCAACAGACTAGGTAGTCATAATAGAGTGACCCTTGCCTGGGTACCAGGCCACCAAGGAATGAAAGGTAATGAAAAGGCCGATGAATTAGCCAAACAGGGAGCAACGGAGGCCATGATAGGGCCGGAACCTTCCTGTGGAATTGCTAAATGTCTAACTAGGGAAAGCATCCACAAATAGATTAACCAGGCGTTGAGCTGGTGGTATGAAACCACAAGGTAAAGGCACACTAAATTATTCCTTAAAAGCCCTTCGGCCAAACTACACACACACGAACGAACTACTATGTCAAAGTTGAGAAACGACGAGGATGATAGTGGGAATGCTGACCGGACATTGTAGGCTGATGAGGAAACATATGCACACAATTGGTCTAGAAGAATTGGTTCTGCCAGGAAGAAGACGGAACCGCGGAGCAGATACTCTTCGAGTGCGAATGCCTAGCAAGGGTGCGGTTTCATTGAAAAACCGAAAGGCAGAGAGCTAACGCAAGGGAGGCTGTTTCCAGGCTAAAAAGTCTAATAAAAAGAATAAATAATTGCGCGGAAATTTATGATAAAAAAACTAATCCAAAAGGCCGAAAGTCCAGCGTAACCATTTACCCAACTCACTGTCCTTTTCAGAATACTCTCCAATATTCTGTATTCTCCTTATCCAAGATGTGGAATCTGCAGCCCCCCTAGGAAACACCTCGAACCCGTCAATTTTTATTTCAATCAATTCATTTCAATTCATTTCATTTCATAACATACAAAAAATGGTTACCCCTTTTATCCCCTACACTTGACAGCTACCCCCTTAGATTTTTCAAATAGCAAGGAGGGTCATGGGTCATGCGCAGTGGCGGCTCCTCGAAGGTGACTAAGGAGGCTAAGCCTCCTCAACAATTTATCTAGCAAATAGCACCAGAAATATTTTGTTGATTATTCTTAATTTTATTTCCCGTTTATCCAAATTTTTTTAATTTCACAATCAATTCCCCATTTTCACTACTTATTTTAGAATCTGACAACAGTGCTCTGAGGTTAGATTCCACAAGCATCTCTCTGGAAACAAGTGTTACTCGACACAGTTGCCATTTTTTCTACCAGTCCAATTGCTAATACCGTCAAAAACGCGAAAATGGCAACACTCTCTGTGGGCTAGCCTTTCGTAATTGCGATGATATACGAAGTACGAACTACGAATACGAGCGTAAGTTCGCGGGTTTGTTTTGTTTTATATGATTAGCGGGAATAATTAAGTGACGCCACGCGAAATAGGGTTAGAATAATTATAGTCTATTTGGAAAAGTATTTAAATTTAAAATGAGTTCTTGTGCTAGTGATTTAGTTGCTGAGTTTCTAGAAAATCCATTTAGTGGATTAACATATATGATAACAAAGTGTTTTTTTTTTAAATAAACAGCCCCTACCGGATTTGAAGGGATTAGTGTTAACAGGTAAGTATCAAAATCGATCATTTAACACTGACATTTATAAAAAATATTCATGGTTAACGGGATCTGAGGTACACAATAAATTATATTGTTGGAATTGTTTACTCTTTACAACTGATTGATTCTTTATGTTGGGGGCGCTTGAGTTATAATGATTTAAAAAATTTATCTCGCGGTCTAGACAGACATGAAAAATCCCAGGAACATATTATATCAAGTATTGAGTTTAAATTAACCGGTAAACAAAATATTGTTAATGTGATTGACTCCGCTCGTATACGCGAAATAGAAAATCATAACCATATAGTTAAAGACAACCGCGAAGTTTTAAAAAAAATCTTTGATTTCTTGTTGAATTTATGATCCCAAGATTTGGCTTTTAAAGGGCACCATGAAGCTGATAATTCAGTTAACAAAGGTAATTTTAGAGAATTGGTAGCTGGTACTGCCGCTGCGCGAAGGTTAAATTAATTGGCTGCATAAAGTATATTTTTACAAAAACGTTTCATGTCCAACCTCCTCTCTCAAAAAGTTCACGAGCCGCCACTGGTCATGCGATACCTACTTCGTTGGAGATGCTTTGAAAAGCGGAACTCGAATGATGACTGATTTATTATAGATCTGTGATATTTAAAACTTCGAAAACCGATGATATAAATATTTTAAGGTGGAAGTTTTGCTTGGGATTCATGCAAAAGTTTATTTTGGACACAATACAATTCAGAATGTGGATGAATACCTAAAAAATGCAGTGCTAATACTGTTAACAACATTTCTATGATAAATTGCAGATACACCTGCCAAAGGCAGTTAACTGCTATTTAAAGTTGCCTCAAAGAATATAAAGTTTTTTGGTATTCGAATATATTGAATAATAATAATAATAATAATAATAATAATAATAATAATAATAATAA
>CAJUYI010002181.1:0-20717 GCA_910591695.1 Galerucella pusilla
TCTCATTCAGCTGTTTCTCTGTCGTACTTGTGTAAGGTCTAAGGTTCGGAAGCAATTTACGCACACTGTATAACAGTGGCAGTACTGGACCACAGTAAACGGTTGTGCAGTGGCATGCTTGCTACCCTCCGCGTGTTTGAATGTAGGTGATCCACAGAGTCATATTGTGAATAAATTAGACGTCTGTTAATTATTATTTGTCAACTAATAGGTCTCGCCTTTCAAAGCTCGCATTGGAACACTAAAATTGAGACCACAGATGTGTTAAACCGTTTTGCGAGGGAAAAGCAAATAATTATTCCTTTTATTATTTTCGAAATTTTAGCGTTGAAAAGTTTTTTGAATTGAACCTGTTTTTTCCGTTAAACGCCAATTTATATATTCCCTTCTTAAAATTCTAAATTTTCCAAATGACACTGACCAGAAGCCCCCCCTCCCGAAATTTTGGTTTAGATACGGTTGTTGGTAGATTCAAAATACAGTTTTTGAAGGCGTTGACCGCATATTCTGTGGACTGGATCTTTCGACCACCCAGTTCATTCTCAATTTTTGGAAAAGTTAAAAGGTCGTAAGGACTCAGTTCAAACAATTCTATGTTTTCTCTATATTGGTCTTTTTGTTTTCCGTCAATGAATCGGAATCCAACGAGAAACTCACATATAATTCTTCATGTGGGGATTTTTTTTAAACTTTGGTCTTTGAAATACCCCATTTCACAATATATGACATGTCGATCTTCTTGATTCATCCTACATACAGCATCCATGTTTTCCTGAGAGGTCCTGTCCTCTAATCGTCGCTAAGGTCAATCCATCCACGTTTAAATTCTCCGTACCAACGAGAAATTTTAATTTTCGTCAGTCTCATCAACTTTAAAGAAGTCAGCTGACCACAGGACAGTTAATTTTAACAATTGACAACTATATACCTATATGTAACACTAAAATCACAACATCGTCGAATATTGTGGTTAAATTGCTATGAAAACAAAAACCAAATGAATGTATTATTCTGCTGGTTTGTATATTTATTAAGGAAATTCTCGTTTAAAGGAAATTTTTTTTCATGATAAATTTGTGTATAAATATTTCATTGGAAAAAACGTAATAAACAGATTAAAATTACCTAATAAATTACACAATATGATGTGAATAACCTACAACGTCCTTAAAAACTTAAAAACCGGTCGACAAATAAAGATCTTCCATATCGTTGGATCGACAGTTTCTTCGACATGAGTTATTAAATTAGTTATAAATATTTGCAAGCAATAATAATTTATCTTCTGATATTAATTTCCTGAAACATCCTAGTTATATGACAGGTTACATTATGTGGGTACCTATACTGTTAAATCATTTCAAATTTATATATCAGACAAAATATAAGCAACGGTTCATTGTTATTAATTAAATACACCAAATAATGTTCCTTCTTTTGAGTTTACTCTACATCAAATTATTGTAGTTAGCGGACTTCCTGTTAATTGATTCAAATAATTAACAATTTGTGATTTTATCTAAGATACTTCAACGTCTCATTCCTTTCATTTAACAAATAATTCCTCTGGATAAAACTGTTCATAGGTAGTTGTCAGAAACCAATATATAAATTTTGTTCCAATAACGACATTATAGAATTGTGTAATACATAGTGGACAAAGTCACCAATACGGATTACTCGTACTCTGGCTCAATCCTGTATGGTTAATCTATGTAAAAGGAAGTTCACATTAAGCGGCATAACCGACAGTATAAATTCTACACAAACATTCATTCATTCATTCGATAGGGTTGTGCTTAACAGCCAAGGCACTTGGACTGAATCTTTGTACCGTTTTCCATGTACTTCCATTCCAGTAGCTTCGTGTCTTCTACATAGGCCACTAGTTTTGAGCGGAAGAACTTTTAGTAGTTGTAATGGTTGTATTATCCCCTCACCAAAGTGCTTTCTTTTGAGTTTTTGTAATTTCCGCAGAAACACAGTTTGTGAGTAGAGTCCACATTTCCTACGCATAGATCCATTAACTTTGACCAATTTTGTCAGATGTTTCCTAATGGTGCAGTGTCCAATCCCCTAGGTCGGTAACTGTCTTCAATAGCCTGGTTGAGAATTTCTTGTCCACTTTGTTCAGTGAACTCTTTGTATGGAGGTGTCCTTGTGTCGACCCCCTTTGAGTTGGTGTCTACTTTAGCTAACTGGTCCGCTTTATTTATTTGAATAATACAAAAAGATAGAACGCGTCGCGGGACATACGGTAGGAACTTTAGTTCCTTTTAAGCAAAAGTTATGTAATACATCTGACCTTATAGATAAACAATTTGCATATTATTTGGTGGTTGAGTAGTAAGCACACCAGACTCTCACGCGGTAGACCCGGGTTCGATTCCCCGCGAGAAATTTTTTTTATTGTTAATTTTATTTTTAAATATTCATTCTGCTTGATATCAATAACGACAACAGGTAGACGTTTGAAATATTTGGCAGAATATTCATTATTATAGATAATGGTACGGTACCCTCCATGAGGGAGTCCGACTGGCAACATCTACTTATAACAGCATCGTATATTTAAAAAAGGAAACCGTAGCATTATACAAATTATTATTATACATTATTATTATACATTATTATTATACATTATTATTATACATTATTATTATACATTATTATTATACATTATTATTATACATTATACAAGTTATATTACAGTTTATAGAATTTTTTATTTTCTAGATTTTTTCCTAAGTGGGTCGTAGAAAAAATATGCTGCTCGACTCGTGTGGATTGTCCATATCGCATTTGAACGATTGAGCACTTCGCCTACGGCGTCGTGCTCCATCTTCTTCCTCGTGCGATATGGCCATCATATCCACACTAGTTGCACAAACTACAATTTCTTTCAAAATATGCCCTTTTACATTTAAAAACTACCTGCCAAATGTCAAATCAATGTATCCATCCATTTTAAAGTTATCGAATTAAAACATTCAAGTTTTCAAAATTTCAACACCCTGTATTTCGAAAAGTAGCTAGACCCCTTAATCGCGCAACAAAAATTATGGTAATAATAGTTAAAATTTATCCGAACAAATTCAAGTAGATCACTAGCACTGCGAATACCAGCTTTGCATAGAATTTCAATATAGCATCGGTGGTTCAGTGGTTAGAATGCTCGCATTGCACGCGGGCGGCCCGGGTTCGAATCCGGGCAGGAGCATATTTATTATTATGAATCGCTGCTTCGTGAACGAGAGAGAGACTAAGGAGGCACAAGCACGCAAAAGCATGGCACATAACGAAGCAATGTAACATAACGTAGCGTAACGTAACGCGTAACGGTCAGATCTTTTGCGTCGCGACCCCTGGTCGCTCAAACAAAACCAGGCGTAAAGAACTAAAGTTCCAAAATATGCATAGATACACGGAAAAACATCAATATTTTGAAAGTTCTCAAGTATTTTCAGCTAGGAAAAGAAGCTGATAATTATTAATTTCATAGCCTTTTCGAATTTGGCTGAATACGATCCTGATGATCTAATTATTAAATTTAAGGTTAGCTATATGTCGAAATAGCGAATAAAATGAGCGAAATGCTGAAAACCCGGATATACGTCATAATCGATGACGCACACCAAGAAGGGTATTATTTCAATCATATCAGTGTGTCCTTCTCGAACATTGTTTGGTGACCTACCCCAGCATGTCCTGTTTGTAATATGCACGAGAAGTAAACTACATTCCATGAATGTTCAAGTGTTCGATACATACAGTCATCAAACAAATCTATCAAAGGGAAAAACTTCATGTTGCTATACGTCTGGAATACACCCAATTGGTTTGGTTGTATTATAATACCATGATCTCTATAGAATTCTCCTGATTCTGTTTATATATTTTCATCTCTCTTATTCCGGTACAATAACAAACTTAGCTTTAAGAGTTACCAATTTTATGAGCAGGTTATTATAATAATATGCCTGTAATATTATTTTAATCGTTTCTGTATACAGAACTAACGACCTAAATCCTACTTTAATTTGTACCTTGCGCATAATAAGATATTACTACTTCCCGTCACCATATCTGAACGTAATGTTTGGGTTTTTTGTTTGTTTTCATGTTTGGTTTGATTATAAGGTGTCATTTCAGAGCAGCTGGCGAAAAATAACATAGTAATTAGAAGCTCCTTTGTGTCCTGTTTTCCAAATTATATTGAACGTATTACCACACATGATTTGCAAGTTTGTTGGATTGAGATATTGAAAATAGAGATAAAAGTATAGTCATCATTTTTGACAAGCTGTTAAGGAGCTTTGACGATAGGACTGTCTCGTGTGTTTAATTTTTAAGTTACCTGAAATTTTGATATACCAATAGTTTGGCAAACCTATTTCAAGCTACGTGGTATCGCATCGGTAAGAGGCGAGAAAACATGGCTAATATTTGTCATAAATGTACTAATGGCGTACGGTACCTATTTTATAAAAAATTTATTCATTTAAAAAACTTGAAAAATCTGTTTTCCGGTCGCTTTGTTTTTGTCCCCAAGCAAAACATTTTTTTTCCAAGGAGCCGTCCCTTCGCCGGTACCACCTCAGCCACCTGGGCTTATTGTGGATACTCCTAGTGTTCTGACTACAACCTATTCAGCCATTCCGTTCCCTGTATTAGCTCAAACAGGTTCTTTGTTGGTTGGTTGTAGAAGTCTTCTGGAGTCATTTGGGGTCTACCATACAGTTTCTGCCCTCTGTGGTCCAGCGACTCACAGTTGCATAGTATATGCAGAGCTGTTTCGGTATCCTTTTTGCATCTTCTGCATGTAAGGTCTCCGTTGTACAGCCCTATTTTGTTTAGGTGCTACTTTGTGGGAAAGTGTCCCGTAAGTAGCCCCGTTATAATACGTAGTTTGTTCCTGCTAATTAAGAGCAGTTCTTTCGCTAATTTTTCTTTTATGAATTTCTTCCCATGTATTTGCCTGGTCGTATTCTTCCAGTGTTTATTGTGTTGTTTTTTCAACCACCCTTTTAACCATGACTTCGTTAAGCATCTGGGGATGCCCACAGCAGGTTGGGGTCCATTCATCAGAGTTGACGATCCTACTCTTGCAAGTTCGTCAGCTTTTTCATTGCCTGCGATTCCTTTATGACCTGGGATCCACTCCAGTGGACCCACTGGTCCGGGTCGCCAGTCTTCTAAGACCGTCTAGACCTCTGCTTGAAATACAGAAGCGTATTTGCCAAGCGATCCTTTCAAAAGTAAGCAAAACATAGTTTTTCCACTACTAGCTGTGAAGTTGGATTTTGAAACGTTAACTTTGTTAGTTAACATTTCAGATAAAATGTGCAATTATCACTTCAGAATATTGATTTTTGGTGAAATAGTCTATATAATTACCTAAAAATATTTAATAATTTAATAAACTATTTCACTTTTATGATTTGTGGTGGAATGAACTAGTAGACCAAAAATCAATATTCAAGAGGTATTTTACCGCGAAATTTAAAATTTCGAATGTTCTTTAAATAAGGAGGAGAAAGGTACCGGCAGGTCTTCTCTCATCGTCTGTAGACATAGCAAGTTGGAACTGTGCAGTAATCCAAGTAATTATTTTAACTCCAATTTACACAAAATCTAATAGGCAGCCGTAACTTTCAAAGTACCTATATGGATTACTGGTATTTTATTTTTCTTGTTACCTTTATATTTCAAAAATTTCATAGTAAAATATTAATATTCAATGAGTAATTTTTTTGTACTAAATGGATACCCATTTTGGAAGCCACATGGTATTACCTTTCCTCTCCTATCTAGCTAAGTTTTATATTACATATTTTTAGTTTAAAATTATTGTTCCTTATATATTTTCCAATTCAAATCATATATTTGTCCAGGATGAATCCTTAGGTTCAATTTTTTAGGTGTAATCATTGAGCTGGACAGATATCCTCATGCTAAAATTCTTTTTCGTAATTTTTTTTACTTTTACCGAAATAATTATTGTAGCACAGTTTCCTGGACACAGTTTCCTGGAACTCAGTACATGGAATACCTAAAATAGTTCTTGGAATACCTATAAATGTTCCTGGGAGACAAATAGTACCTAGAAGTTTCTAGAAGTTCTCTTATCGATTGTATAGTTACAAGTTTTTTTTTGGAGACATAAAGTTCCTGCAAAACAATATTCCAAAGCTACAGTTTCCTGGACATAGTTTCTTAAATTACCGTTTCCTGTATGCAGTCCATAGAAGCACATCAATAGTTACAGTTCAACTTCAATTCCAAAAAAAATATGTATTAATGCTAAGTATTTTTTTATAATATATTATATCCTTATTGTTTACTAACCCATTTTTTTTGTAATTTCTAAATCGTAATTATATACATTTTTTTTACGTATTAGTTTTATTTTTATACAGAAACTTTAAGTTCTTTCTTTTTTTATTAACAGATTAAAAGTTAGCTGACCTTTAAATTTGATTTTCTTTCTAATTTTCTTTTAGGAAAGAAAATTAGTGGCGCCCCAAAATTGCTTTCTCTTTTTTTTCTAGTTTTGCTAAAAAAATAACTTTTTTCTTTACATCAACAAGGTAACAAAGCCCTGTGAACTGGCTTAGTTTACCTCCAAATTTATTGGTTAGTTAGGCAAGAACCTGCATTATTCACTTTAAATTTTTTTCCATTATTCAACATCATTTTTTTAACGTCATTGAACTCAATTATTGTTTCATTGGCGCTCAACGTCAAGCAACAACAATTTGGTTTCAATTTCTCTATTAGTGGTTAATAATTTTTTCCATCATTAACCTAGGTCAATAATGGACAAATTCAAATATTTCGAGAATTAAGGGATGGTAGTTCAACAAAAACTTGTGCAACATAATTTTGGTATATCCAGGAGATTGTCTTCAACATATTTGCTGCTTGAAATATCCTATCAAGATGGGATTCTTTGAATAAAAATGCCATTAGTTTAAAATTCGCGCTCAACCAAAAATGACTGATGACATAAAGATGACATATCATATTTATGCTCACTCACCTCCCGTAAACCTTCTGTGATGTTTGCAAGTATGTGGAAATATTGGAAATAAGACACCTAAATTGGATGGTGGGTGGAAGAATAGAAGAACGTGTAATAGCGGTTTTAATGAGTAAAATGAATAAAATTTTTCCACATCCGTCACTAAAATCGCGTACAGATTTGACATTCGCAACACGTCACTTTGAACACTAGTGAGTTCATTTCTTCTGCAAACTTCCATGATGCAATAGATTCATGCAATATAGGTAAACAAACACAACTCTCTTCTCTCAAAAAGAAAGTAAATAGCATGAATATTTTTTTTCACTACTAGCTGTGAAGTTGACAATTATTGCTTCTTCTGGACAACTGAGAAGTTGAATTTCTCTATTAGTGGTATAGTATATGTAGAGTTTGTTCAGCCATCCTTTGCCGTTACGTCATACATTGTCCAGCTTGCTCTCTTATTCATGAAATGGATGAGACGGAATTATGATGTTATTAACGTATTTCTTATCTAAGGTCGACATAAATTTTATCTGTTACTTTTGACAGTTCAGTTGTCATATTTTGAAAACAATTCCTTAACATATCGTTACCCTAATTCGCAAAATGTCGTAAGTCCATTTTTGCCAAAGTTTGGTTTTTGGCACCATCTCGTTTAATACTGTCCTAAAAAAATGTTTGTTTCCTAAAAACAGTTTTAAAATAACAGATTCGAACCCTAAATTACGTAGTTTACCAAAATAGAATCATCAACCACTAATAATTCAACCCAATAAGACGTTTTTATCATACCCTGTAAAATCAGTCAAACTGGACTTTTGCGACATTTGCGAACTAGGGTAACGATATGTCATTGATTATAATTTTGAGGTTAAGTGTAAAATAACATTCAACAAATATAAGACATGCGTAAAACGGCAGAATACGTCACCGATTATGATTTAACGGCAAGGGATGGTTGAACAAACTATATCACCGTTGACATTTTATAAATAGATCACCTGATCGGTGGCAGTCGGGATTAACAGACTGTCACTGTCAGTGTGACAGTACTTACATGTCCACATGCAAAAGGGTACAAACCAAAAAATACGCACAGCTTCTTTGGTACAATACAAACATACATACAGAAGAAAGCAGAGGTGGCCTACATGGTTGCCAGTCGCACTTACGGCATGGTACACTGGCTGTACAAAATGGTTGTCATTCCCAGGATCACATATATGCATCTCTGCTATGGTGGCCAAAGATCAGACAATCATCTGCTATGCTAAAACTAAGCAAGGTCCAAAGACTTGCATAATGAGGACTACTCCTACAGCGGCACTGGAGACAATGCTAGACCTTCCTCCGCTACTTTGTGTCATGCTGTGCAAAGCAAGGGCAGCACTAACCCGACTGGAAAAAGCATCAGACCATAACGTGGCACATGGGAGAGGAGAAATACAGTTTTTTCAAGAAGTATTTGTTAGTTTTACCCTGAATCATATTATACTATCAATCAATTATTCAAGTATATTCAATTAGTTTACTTGTTAGATCAACGATATCCAAATCTTATAGTTTCAATGCTGGGAATGATTTTTGAAAAATAATTAAAATGGTAGAATATTTTTTCTCCACGACTAAATAATAACGCACAAATTATTTTTACATATTTAGCTACATAATGATATAAATTCTTCACTCCAGTGAATAATAAAAAGAATTCACTCTCGTTAGCCAATCACATTCTAATATTATCAGAATTCACGCTAAAATGAATTGAAATGAATGAATCAAATCGTCTCATTAAAACGTCAAATACCTAAGAACGTAAATCGCTTCTGACAGCGCGTCGCTTGAAACGTCAAAATAATCAGAAAATCATAATTTTACGTATTATAAGAAAGAAAAATGGACAACAGTAGCGATAGTGAATATGTACGCCTCCCGGAAATAATTTCATTTATAAATGTAAGGATTCCGATTAAAAATATGAGTTACGTATATATATTTACTCTTTACATTTTTATAAATATGCTCCATAGCCTAGTGGTGGTTGACTATGGCGTGGACGATCGAGGTGCGATCCTCACAGGAAGCTTTTTCTTTTTGGACGTAGAGAAAGTATAGTCTTCTACTTGTGTAGAATGGCTATTATTCACTTGGATGATTCCAAAACTCACTCGGTGCGCTCCCATTGTTTTGGAAACTTCATCCGCGTGAATAATAGCTATCATTCTGCACTCGTTGAAGAATATACTATTACATGGTTTGTTTCCGGACTTGCAGACGGTATTTGAATATTCACCATAAATTAAACTGTTCTACTGTTGGCATATTTTCTACATGTATAACAAGTATTTCTTGTAAAATTAATACTTCCATACGCACTCGAATACCTCTGGCTTCCTACAATAAACTGCATGTATGTATGTATCAACAAGATATTTTTATTATTACTTCCTACCAACGGCTTAACTTCCTTATATTTAATAATTTGAAATGAAACGTATATTTTTAATACCGTTATTATTGCATTTCAAGCTTTTTTTGCTATCAATCGCTATTTTTAACTTATAACGTTGGGGTCTTAGTTGACAGATGCCATAAAACATGGAAATATTTTACTTTCTGGCGGAAACCGAGAACCGATTAAACTTTTATTTCATTTCTGCTTATGCGTATATCCCTGGAGACAATTTATGAATTCAAAGGTCGCGATGAACGAGAGCAGGGTGAATATTTATCAGATATGCCCTAGTGGTTGCCAGTGAAGGCGCTGGGGAGAGACAAAAACATATCGTTAATTTGAAAGCATCGTGAACTGGATCTCAGCGTGATAAACAATAATTATTGGGGGCATAGTGTGCTAGTTAATACTAACGAACATTAACAAGACAAGAAGGGTCAGTCTCCGTCGGAAATTTCATGTCCAGCTTTTACAAGCGCGCTGACGATTTCGACAAATTCTTGGAGCCGTGCACGTGCTCGTGCTTATACGAGGTTTATGCAAACCGCTAGCGATTAAAACGAATAAACGTTCACTTACCAGGGTGATTTAAAAACATCTAGCAATAATTGTTATTGTGACCTATACCGCTTAGTGGGAATTAAAATAAAAAAGGGAATATCGTCAGGATATTTAATTGGTGAATCTACACATAATTATAAAAAGAACTGATAGCAAAAATGAAAGGAAAAATGAAAGTTACATCAAAAAATAATAATGTAGTAAGCTACAGATGAGACTAGTAGGTATAAAAATTAACAATAAAATGTTTGCAAATGCCAACTTAAATAGGTATTCTAATATAAAATGTATACAGGTCATGACAGGTTGTTTTAAATCCGAGGCCATCAAAGAGTACCAACTTACCTAACAGTAAAATACGGGTACTGGGAAAAATAATTATCGCGATTCGAAAATTGTGAGAATCGATACACGAACCATCCAAAACCAAAGGCGTTTAACCAAATGGGTTAAAATCTATGAATTTTGAAAGTCTTTTATATTGAATATACTGGTTTTCAACGATGTTTTAAGATATTTAATTTTATGTTAGGTTTCATTGATTGTTTTGAAGAATATCTATTTTTTATATCCCGGTTCGCAAATTCAATTGTAAAATATATACATAGGTTTAAAAAATATTTATTAGGAAACTCTTTACAAGGATGTGTAAACAGTAAATTTTCATATAATTTTCTAAGGGTCGCTCCAGCTAGGAGGTAAATTCAGACCTCCATAGTTTTTAGAAGTCGAATATGCTTTATGCACTAAAAATACAGCCTCTTCTTTTGGTAATGTCTTTCCATCATTATACTTTGTGCAAGCACTACAAGAGTGTTGCAGCAAACATTTCCTTAATAGATAGCCAGAAATGTAAACTATAGCACTGCCATCCGTACTTGAAAGATTTCTATAGTCGCATGTGAAAACTGTTAAAGAGCTATTTTATTTGTCAATATAGGTACATCGATATTTTTATATTCTTCTAGCATATCAGGAGTTACATTGAGTAAGACTGTATTAATATCTTTAATACAATTGGCACCTTCAACCTCATTAAAATATTTTAGAGAAAATAATTTCTTGAATGCCCTACAAAATTGAATTGGGCTTGGGTTTCTCGAGTTTCCGCAACAATTTCTTACCAGACCACAACATTTTCATGCAATCCTGATTAAGGTTCCTTGTTAGAAGAAATGAATAATTCCCGCATTTCAAGGTTTGCCATAAAGACAGAGCAGAGGTAATAGCAATTTTCCAGCCATTTATAAAGTGCATAGTATTGTTTATACATTTTCCCACGTATGTTACCTTTCCATCATTCTGTTTGCAGAACCAAACACAAAACACTAAGTACGTAAATGTTTATTTTATTCCTGAAGGAGAATTCGCTCACTCAAAAAGACTTATCCCTACGACGGACAACCTGTATATGCATATCGCGCGTGGGAGACATCAGATATTCGAGCGAGATAGGCATAACGAGGGGAGGAGCTAAGAGTGATCCTTCTTGTCTTGTTAATGTTCGTTGTTAATACTGAGGTAAGAGTGTAATAGCTTGAAATTTCCAAAAAAGCACTTCAAATTTGCAGGGTTTGTGAAAAAATATGGATTATCCTCGAGTTTCATAAAACATAAAACCCTCAGAGCTGTTATTCCGTTGCGCCAGAATTAGTCTAATCAAACACAAGCAGCATTTAGTATTTAGTGGGCTGTTAAGCGTTTTAAAAGTTACACAATAATCATTATTATCTTCCTCTTGCACGCGGAAACACAACTGACTTTAACTCTGTGATAACTGGCTCTAGTTATATTCATAATAATAAAAGCATACATATTGGTTGGGAAAACCACGGACTTTGGTCGCTGAATATTTAAAATTATTATATGATTATTGAGATCATCTCACATTTGTAATTTGGATGAATATTTATGGGAGTTAACTCATACTCCATTTGGGATAATTATACATTAAT
The DNA here is from genome assembly GCA_910591695.1 of Galerucella pusilla. Lineage (NCBI taxonomy): Eukaryota > Metazoa > Arthropoda > Insecta > Coleoptera > Chrysomelidae > Galerucella > Galerucella pusilla. The sequence goes on from CAJUYI010002181.1 coordinate 12,002, forward strand.
AACTATCGCAGGAAGACACAAAATATCCCTTAAGTTTTTGATTTGAAGGCACCTGGGATACTTCAATAATACAATATACAATCAAAGACTGGATTCTCGATGGTATTAGGAGAAGCGGTTCACCAAAAACTACTTGGTAGCAGGAGATGGGGATGAGCGGTGATGGATGAGAAGAATTGACCTGGCGGGAAATTATGGGGAATGATTAATAGAGAAGATAATGGAGACTGGTCAAACCCGTACTAAAAATAACGTAGGAAGCTCGATAGAGACTTTACAATGACTGGTTAAAATTCGTAGAGGCTTCTAAGAACGCAAAATATCCTGCTAAATTTCTTATAACCTCCCCATTTATAGGTTACTTTTGGCTGCTAAGAAACTGGCAGCATGTGACTTGGAACTTTTAGTGACAGAATACTGGAAAGGGACAACACTTTTTGAATAGAGAACAGTTCTTTAGAAAAAGATGACATGGAGATGTTGAAAATGACTCTCTTGAGCCCCTTTATTTTCCAACACCACCGTTTTTTGGACGAAATCTGTTTAAATCCCAAAACCCGTCCAACCGCGGATGAACATTTCGTCGGGTTACTGCAAAAACAAGACAACTACACTTTTTTAATCTCCTCAGTTAAGTGCATCTCTTGGTCTAAAAATTGCACCTACTCATACTGCGAGGAAGAGATACATTTCTTACAAGCATTAATAATGTTACGAGTTTGCAAAAATGATATAAATCCATTTTGGTCAAAAACTTAGCCAGCACAAAGCAGATATGTGTACTTATGTTGTTTGGTACCTCATTTTGTTTTATATTATTCAATATCTTCAACTGCACAAAGAAGTTATAAGGCACTTATCTCCTTTAAGCTGTTTAATTCTGCCACCGATATGAATATTCCCCGGTTAAAACAAGCTAACTGCCATTTATCTTGTTTACGCTGTAATAATGTTTTACAAAGCAATATTATTACTACCGTTTCATTTAGATATTTGGCATTTAACTTATTTTTGCTGTAGCGTTTATATTTTTTCGGTAACAGGTGTATGTACTTGACTCAAAATTTTAGCATTTATCTCGTTCTGGCAGTATAGTTCAAAGACATAACCTATAAGTTTGTTTACAACTTGTCGCGCAATCTCGCGCTATTTTGCCATTTTCTCGTATTTTTATTAGTTCGAATAGTGAAAAAATTGTGCATAACTATGTCCAGAGGAGCAGCCATGGTTGAAATGGTTCTTAACCAAGAAAACTGTACAGGTATTTTCTTATAATTGATAGTTTAATAGCAAATGAATTGTGTTATCGTTATTTATTGTAGATGGCAGTGACAAGATTCATAATGAAACCCAGTCATTTTATGATGTGTGATTTTATTGACCTAGAAAAATTATCACAACTAATAATGAAAAACAAACTTGAAAACACCTCTGGCGAAAAAATGAACTGGTTGAAAGTCAAGTGTCTTAGGTACCTTAAAAGTAAACCCTGGGTTCTTCAATATCGATACGACCATACATCAGAATACATGGAAATTAGTGTACTAGGTAAAGGCCGCCTTCCCAATTTGAGCAGCTTTAAACCTTCCAGAGCATACAATAATCCCAGACCTATTACGATCTCGAAAAAAGCAGACTTGTTGAAGCTTTGTAAAAGTGAAGTGATTCCCTGAGACTTCCATTTCTACTATAAATCATTGCCCACATCAAAAGACGCAAAAGATTTAGTTCCAGAACCAGCAGAAGAAGATACTGATCCAGAGGATGGATTGACCGAATGAGCTCAAATACTTTATATGTCTGAATTTTGACAACCAAAATGAGAAGTGTTGTTTTTTGTTTATAAAAAAAATTATATCCAGTTTTTTCTATCACTTTAGCTTTGTTCATAATAATGAAGTTGATTAACAACGTAATGTGCAATAAAATGATTTTTCATATCATTTTTAAGTTTAAAGCGCCAAAAACTCGGAAAGTAGAATATGTGACTTATCTGGTTCTTGCAGTAACCCGACGATTTGTCCTTCTTCTTCTTCTTTCTTTCCTTTTATTTAACGTCGGTCTATTTCTGCGACTGTGGCTAATCACCGACGCCGGGAGCACTCTACCCCTAACCGGAAATTTTGGCGAACCCACTAGTGTTCCAACCAGTGGTAGCGTTCTTTAACGAGCCCAACATCCATGGACTCGGGACCTCGGTTTTACGTCTCCTCCGAAAGACGGCATATCTACATTATACAGGCTGTACGGGCTGTACGGGCCCCATACGATGGTTTTCCCTGGCATGGTCGTCACCCATCCAAGTACTAACCATGTCCGACCTTGCTTGACTGTAATTATCGCATCGAACGCGTTCCACTACAGTGCTGGGTCGTCGCCCCGATTTGTCCTTATTGTTTTTCGTTTTGTTGTTTATCAATCATTATTTCAACTATATCGGCAACAGTCTATGGAACTACATCAATCTCTCTTATGACCTGATATTGATTTACATCAGTAGGAGATCCATTTGAGATAGATTTTTCATACAAAGAATTTGGTCTGAGGCGATCAAAATACTCCAGAAAATACGTCAGAATTTGGAATATTCACCTGCATACTTTGCTGTGGATTCCTTGATACATTGTTCGGATGCGTAGCCAAGGCAATTGAAAATATAATGAAAAAAACTAAACCCAAGATTTATAAATGTTATACTTAAATGAAACTAACTATAACATTAAAATGTGCAGATTCAACAAAGTGAGGGTCTAAACAGTAAATTGGATCACTATATATGGAACTATTTTTTGTTGGTTTCAATCTGAATAGGCATGATGACAGTCACTAAGTATCACCAAAATATTGATTTGATATAATTATATACGATACAGAGATTCTAATGAAATCACTCATTTTTATTTGACATGTGTGATTGAATTTATTTTAGTTGAAATATAAGCACAAAATTCAACCATCCGCCATCTTATCTCAAACATCAATCAGAAGAGAGTGACGTCGTACTTTCGCTAATATCTATGATCCAAACATCTGTTTTGAATTTCCTTTGCTGTTTGTTGGTTCTGCTTGGTTCATGTGTCAAGTGTTTGAAGTTTGAAATTGACATTTTTATCACAGGACATAGATCATAGATAACCTATCGACACAGATCACAGATAACCTATTGACACAGATCACCTATAAATGGTATTTACGAATTGATGATGTCAGAGCGTTCTGGCGCATAATTTGAAATGTGTTTTTAAAAGTTAAATTTTTCCTCCAAAAATTTTTTCTCACAGAAATATCATTTATTGTAGATAAAGTACAGGGTGATCATTCGAATTCCGACACATTTTATGGTCCCATAACTTGGAAACCGATTAAGATATCGAGAGGCGGTTTTGACTGAACGGCTTCAGGAATCAAGAATATTTTTTTCACGCTGTTGCTAATTTTGTATTTTTCCCTAGACTCCAGGAAAAATTTTGGGTTTTTTGGAGATCAATAACTCAGACATTTTAAATGGAACACCCTGTATGTTTTTATACCGTCGGATAGGCCGAAGCTTCTTTCAAAAATATTTGGTTTTATAGCAATTCAAGGTGTTATTAAGGAGTAGATTATCTTTAAAAGATAGACTGCAATTCGTTGACTACAGTAATTCCGTACATTTTTGTCAGCGCATAACTTCTGAACTAGTCATGACATCGAGAAGCTAAACATAAGAAAACATAAGAAACGTAATAGAAAATATTCAACCACAAATGTTGAGAGACTCTTTTTTAAATCTTCAACTACTCTTGCATAAATGTATTTTGACATGAATGGTGGGCATATTCTACAACTTTTGTATCAAAGAATTTATGTGGGTTAATTGAGCACATACATACATAAAATTTTGTACTTATTTTTTGTATTTTGTTTTTAATAAATTGTTCGGTTTGACCCGTTTTCAACAACAATAACTTAATCCATATAATGATGTCCAAAAAGTTTTTTTCTGGAGTCTAGGGAAAAAATACTGAATTGGCAACAGCGTGAAAACAATTTCTAATTCATGAAGCCGTTTAGCTTCTCGATGTCATGACTAGTTCAGAAGTTATGCGCTGACAAAAATGTACGGAATTACTGTAGTCAACGACTTGCAGTCTATCTTTTAGAGATAATCTGCTCAATAAGAACACCTTAAATTGCTATAAAACCATATATTTTTGAAAAGTAGAAGCTTCAGCCTACCCGACGCTACAAAAACATACAGGGTGCTTCATTTAAAGTTATTGATCTCCAAAATACCAAAGTTTTTTCCTGTAGGTTAGGGAAAAAATACGAAATTAGCAACAGCGTGGAAAAAAATTTCTTAATTTCTGAAGCCGTTCGGTCAAAACCGCCTCGATATCTTAATCGGTCTCCAAGTTATGGGCTCATAAAATGTGTCGGAATTCGAATGATCACCCTGTATATACGTGAACACATCGTGGATCAGTTTTTCAAAATTAGTCATCATGCCTATTATTCCGGAAAAAATCTAACCGTATAAATTAAAATCCATTAAAATGCCATTTATTAATTGTTTAATCGATTCAACTCATAGGTCTTGAGATGAAATATATCAATAAAATATTCTTGAATGACTGAAGTAATTGAAACTTTTAATTACTTTTGTATAAATATAAAGGTAGCAAACTATTGCTAATGAACCCTTTCCAATCATTTGACAAAGGATTATTCATTCCATTGTTACCATCCAAATAGGCATATTTCTTAATATTCTATTTCTAACAAAAATTCCACAAATTAAGCGAAATTATTCATTGGATAACATAAGGAGGCCACGAAATATTAAAATGATATTTAAGATAGGTTTCTAGACGATAACGTTGCTCCTGAGTTTCTTATTAGGAATTTCTTCACTTCAATCTATTCAATCATGCTAAATGAGAGAATCGGGAGGAGCAGCGATGCATTTAATGACGTTTCCTTTGAATATTACACTCTAAGAATGGCAGTTGGCGTAAATGTATAAGTAGTGAATCCAACCAATGTTATTCACATGCATCTGGGGTATGTTTTCAGAGATCAATTTAGAATTACTTAATTAAACAACATGACAGAAATAAAACTGCTGCACATTAAAAACAAATCAGCATAGGGTGAGTTGAAGTGAGACTTGAGACAAGTTACTTGATACATATTCGACAATATGTCGCTCCATTAACCTCTTTATTTTCGGTATCTCCCTTCGCATTTCTTTATAGTGATTGTGTGGGTGTGACGAAAATGTGAAAATTACTAAGTTGATTGTTGAAAGCAAGTGAATTTGTCCCTCTCGGGACTTTGACTAATTTCAGCCATCTTGCACGAGATGGTATGCAATAAAGAGTAACAAGAGAAGCAGCTAAAAGCTCTCTTCTAAAAATACCGGGTAAACCGCTCTTCGCCCCACGACACCGATTCCGTCTTTCTGTCATCTCAAGAAATTCTACAAATTCTCTGGCACTTCTTACATAACATAGTTATTGCAGTTTGGGAAAAAATGCAAAAGTGATACGAAAAATAACTTTTGAAGCAGTCCTTGGGAACAATTTGATAACACTAGTTTACTAGTATTACCCTTAAACTTCTATTAATTATTTATTTTAATATCAAAGGTAATATTCTCACTCTCTTCAATGATACAACTTTTAAAATTAAAGAAAATGTGTTCCAGTAAGAGGGCTTCTCGGTTCGTTACTACATATAATTAATTACAACTAATTAAGAAGAAATGGTGATAGTAAATAGTTTATTTTTATTTTTTTTGCTTAACGTGCCTCGACAGCGCTGGTCATTGGCACAGAAAAAATAAATACAAATATTTACATAATTTTTACAAATATTTAAATTAGATTTTACAGTATAGATTGGTAGCTTTCAGGAACTGTAAGACTTTCTTGATTTCGGTAGGGCAGTGAAGCATTTCCTTGAGGTTGGGCCTAAGATCAAGTTGTTTGTAAATAGTTTATTTGCGGTTTGATGTTTGGGAACAAACTTATATCTAATAGTATTTCCAAACGGTAAGCAAAACATATAACACATATTATTATCAGTAATCAACAATAATTCTGGAGTTCCCTTTTAGTACTAGAAGGTGTACACAATATTAACCAAGTAAGTAGTTTTTAGGTAATATTATACTAGGTGTAAGATATCTTAAATGAGTGAATAATTACCAATTTCATAAATACATTTCTATAAACTTTAAGTATTCCTATGTTTCAGGTGAATATAATTCTTCACACTATCATGATCTCGTTATAAAGTTCTTCGCATGTGTTAAGTATAGAGAAAGGAACAATCTTACTTGTTAATAGTTTATAATGATGATCATTAGCAAACTATGCAGTGGCGGAAGGAATGCAACTATTCTCAGCTTGAGGGTTGGTGAAACATGCAACTTCCATCTGGTAAGCCAGTACAATGGAGCATAAAAAAAAATCAAAGCAAATCCAACTGATGAGTAGGATGAGTGTGGTACTATTTACTCCTTATTCTAACGATTGCATGAGGCAGCGAATAAAGTCAATTAGTAATGATTATGTCAGGTAAGTAAGTAAGTAAAGCCTAAAAGGATGATAGAATTTAAAACTACAAGTATCGAAATGAATAGAAATGGAAGTATTTGGTCAACTTACCAAAGGTGGTGTGTGGCTTTTATGTAGAATAAATTAAACCAGTATAGATCCCGGTTAGGGCTTCTTCCCCAATTTTCTCGAAGAAAAGAATACTGATTCAATTTACCGTTTTTCCTTTTGTATTGCAGGCTATTTTAAATCCGAAATTACTTCGAAAAGTTGGAGCCCATGTGGTTCAAAAGGTAGCCATTTATCCAAAATTCCAAAAAGAAAAAAAATTAACACAGACAAGGTATGTCTGAACAGTTGAACCAATAAGCCATTAAGACCTAATTAACCAACCACATATAGTGATTAGTGAACTATTCTACTTAGCAAACCAAGACCAACAGTTAATTTGATGGAGAAGAAGAAAATTAGATTGTAAACAATGAAGATTATTCCTTACTTTGAAACAAACACATGGTAATGTTTATTATTCTGTTTTCTCAAGTTTGAATAAATATGGAAACTGTACAAGTTATCTAGTTTTTTTTTATAAGGTAAGCTTTTGGTTATTTATCAACAATATTTTTGATAATTGAAATTCAAAATTATTGAAATTCAAAAACATTTGTGTGTCAAAATAAATGGACGAGTGAATTCAATAATAATGAAATTCACACAGAGACCGGAAAGATTTATTGTACCACTTAACTCTACTTTGTTCCCGAGGAAGTCTTGAAGACTATTAGATATTTCGGTCTTGTTTCATGGAGGTGAATATCCCTCTTCTATCCAGTAATCACCTTATAGGTTTTGTGCCCTAGGACTCCGAATTTCTGAGCAATTTGCAAGAATGTGGATGGACGCTTCTTCTTCCAATCCACAGAAGCTACGTGCTACGTTCTTCCTCCTCCATTATTTTGAGCTTTTTCAGTTACCCATGTAGGCGACAATGTCTCGTAGAATCCCTGTTGAAACTCTTACTGTTGTTAGATTTTGACTTGGGCATACATTGGATCTCATCAGGTTGTAGTCGCCCAGCCAAGTCTTTGATTGTCTAAGCTTTACTAGATATTTCCAATGGCCAGATCAACAATTTTTCAAGCTTTGCTCATTTCTTCCAATATTACATTGGAGCTGATACCGCAAATGGGTTCCGGCTCCCAAAAGGGTGTTATAGTCCCCTTCTTTGCTAGTTCATCTGCTATTTCATTTCCTTTTATTCCAGTGTGCCCTGGAATCCACAGTAGTCATCTTACTGTTCTCGCCTACTTAAATGAGTTTGCCTAGGCATTCACACGCCATTTTGGAACTTATTAGACTCCGTTTCACATAAGAAGAAGCCACGTAAAGTTTTGCCAACTGTCTTGCGCAGAAATCGAAATCGGTCTTGTTTATCTGTCGTTTCGTCACGACCGTTTCATGCCATTGGTGTTACAAAGGATGTTTCATGTCGACAGCAATTTTATTATTGACATTTGAGGTTGTGTTTGAAGCAATGATTTACTGTCGTATATCTAGTCGTATCTAGGAGTTTGGATATTTTATTTGAGAGGGCACACTTTCTTATGTCGTGAATTTCCACTTGAAAAATACTTGGAGCTTTTCCCAACCTTTCAGAGTATTTGGTTTCTGACCTGTACGCTCCTATCCCATTTCCTCCTATTGCTTTTGAGCAGACAGTGTATTCTTTGAATGGCATTGTTGCCAAGTCTGGAAATGGTATTTAGATCCCATCCCTTCTTGCTGCTTGATTCCGTAACAAATTTCTTTGAAAAATTACAATCAATGTCATAATTTATGGGGTGTTTAATTTGAGAAGTTGGGAGGTGTGACCATGGGAAGGAGGGGGTTAAGGTTATCACGTCAATATATATGAGCAAAAAGAGGTACCTTTATATGATTTTTAACGTGTTTTTTTCATAAAAAGGTGCCTTCAGAATTACGTGGGGTGGATAGTTTTTATTGAAATGCTTTGTATAAATAGATACAGATGTATGAAGTTACTGAAAAAATCTTTTTCTTACATATTCATTCTATTTTATATCAATTTTTAAAATAATAGCCTGTCGTGATCATATAATAGATACTGTATACGAAGAAAAATGTGCCCCAATTAAGAACGTCGTTATTAAAAA
>CAJUYI010002181.1:20817-56404 GCA_910591695.1 Galerucella pusilla
AAATTACATAAATAACTTAAATAAATATTATCGTTGAGTGATAGAGACATCATGGAGTATGGATTACTTATGCTGGAATGGGGGTTGGATGAGTATTCAAGCCGCTTTAGAGGTAAATAAACATTGAAAATCAATTACTTATTTAGTTAGGATATTAATATCTTTTCAAGGGAAATAAAACATTTCATAGTTAAGTGATTTAAAATTATAAAACCGGTGATAAAAATATCTGAAGGCTTTAATTGGGATTATTCTTCCCACAATACAATTCAGATTCGTATATATATTTCAAGAATGCAGTGCTAACACTGTTAACATTTCTCTGATAAATTCAGATATCTGCAAAAGGCAATGCAGTGAACTGCAGTTGAAAGTAGACCTATAAAGAATATAACCTTTTCAGACCTATTGAAAAGCAGTTTTTTTGTTAGATAGAATTGAGTATAAAATTGAATTTCAATTTGTATCTGAATTATCTGAAATAATGTATCATGGACAAATAGAATTTTTCTTTGAATAAGTAGGTACCCATGTAGATTTGAAGATTATAATACCTCTTGTATTTTGGTTATAGGCGAGTGGGACACTCCCAAAAAGTCATCTTTAAGATTCGAGTCCAAACATAGGGAATCGAAATTATCTGCCAATACCGTTAGTTCCAGAGTAAATATTACAAAGACTTCGGCCATAATAAATCAGCTCAAGTTAAGTTCCAGATTTAAAGAAAATGTAGGTTTTATGGAGTGCGTAAATTTTGATAAAAAGAACAATGTATTATAGAACATTTTAATAATACCAAACTTTAAGAATATAAGCAACTCTTTTATAGGTACTTTCAGAATTTGAAGAATATTTTTTGTGTAGCACTGTAACTATTGGGAATTTTCATTATAGAGTGGGAACTACCTATAATTTTAATAAATCAATCTGTTCTGCCAAGTTTCGGAAAATTATCTCATATTTTGATAAACGTTTCAAATATGCTCCATTTACAATGAAATTGATTCGATAAAATTTGACTCATTATTTTGCATATGAAGTTGTCGAAACTAATAAAATTTCAGCAATCCAAAGAAAAGATTTATTATTATGGATCCCCTTTCTAGATAATAAACATTTTGTTACCTTTTATTCAAATTAAATTTTATTTTTAAATGCGGATTTCGGTACGATGTTTGAAAATAAACAGTAGGGCACTGCCACCACAGTTACGAGTGTCCCAGAGAATTTTAATCCTATTTTGATCGCATATATATTTAATTCGTATACTTTAAAACATACGTCCTCCACCATTCAATTTATTTTTTTTAGTAGGTACCCATAAATTTTTTGTAACCAAACTTTACTGAAGACTGATTGATTGTTATGTGATAGCATCCAGTGTATATCCACCATAACGCTATGGTGAACTGAAGTTCAATGAAGACTAACAATATGTTCAATTTTTGCTTTGACATCGCAAATAGTAGAATATACACCAATCTATACGTAATTACCTACACACAATTTATATTTTCGTTTTGTGCAATATAATATATTATATAGTCTTGAAAAATTGGATTTTTATTTCTTTCCAATACCCTTAAAAATATTATAGGTATGTTATTGCTGATTTTGTTCTTCCATTGTCTAGATTTTTTTACAATGTATGACCATTCGATCGGTATTTATCTTCGATCACCATCTACTATTCAGTTAATGAGGAAGATAAATACTGATTGAAACGTCATACATTGTAAAACAATCTAGAGAATGAAATTTTTAAATTTACAATCACATAGTTATATTATTGTTGATAATCTATTCAATTATCATACTTAACTTGTTCAATTGCAGTTATTAACAGGTTTAATCACTTTTGCCAACCAGCTTCATTGTTGCAATTAACGGGTTAAATTTTTATTATTAACTAGCTCAATTGATATTATTGTCCAGTTTAATTACTGCTGATAACATATTTAATTCTAATTACTTAATTAATTAATAGTAGTTATTAATTTGTTTGATACAGAGGACTAAATACCTGAGTGAGATTAAAAATGTATTTAATTGTGGTGAGTCAAATAGTTAATACTTCCAAATATCCTGTATTCTGAGGTAATTAATATTTGGTCACTAGAGGTTACTGTTTTTAATAGGTTATTGAAGTGATTTAATTACCTTAAGTTGACGGACCTTAATAACGATAATTAAAGCCCTTTTTATTGTCATAATCAAACATTTGTTGTGTCCTAATACGTATTAAAGTTTTTACCTACTACAACTGAATTCTTAATAATGCTGAATAAACTTTTTCCTCAGTGTAGTATCTGGACGATCTGGAACAACAGGACAATTGATTTCGTCCAGTACTGGTACAGCTCGAGACAATGTATCTGGAACAATGTGCTCCTTAACCTTCCGATGGATTACATCAAAGTCATACTGCTGTAGTCTAATGACCCATCTAGCAATTCTTCCCACAGGATCTTTAATTTGATGAATCCATTTCAGAGAGTAATGATCTGTGATAACGGTGAAACGGGAGCCTTCAAGATAAGGACGAAGCTTTTCAATGGCGAACATTACAGCCAAACACTCTTTTTCAGTCGTGCTGAATTTTCTCTCGTTCTTTGTTAGAGATCGAGAAAGGTAACAGATAACTTTTTCCTCTCCATTCTGAACCTGGCATAAAACTGCTCCTAATCCATAGTCTGATGCATCGGTTTGCAATAAGAATGGTAAATCAAAGTTTGGACAGGATAGAACTGGTGCCGATACCAGGTGTTCCTTTATGGTATTAAGGGCTACATTGCACGTTTCATCCCAAACAAATTTAGTATTCTTCCTTAATAAGTTTGACATCGGGGCAATAATGGTGGAAAAATTCGGGACAAACCGTCTGTACCAAGATGCTAAGCCCATAATTCTCCGAGTTTCGGAAACATTCTTGGGAGGTGGAATACGTAAAATTGCCTCTACCTTTTCGGGATCCACGATCAATCCAGAGCTATTAACCACATAACCAAGGTATTTCAATTCGTCTTTACAAAACTTACATTTATCTTTGTTTAATGTTAATCCCGCATCTTTTATTCGTTTTATAACTTCCCGAAGGACTTCTAGATGTTTGCTAAAGGTTGGAGTGCAGATCACAATATCATCCAAATAGACCAAAACATAATTTTCAAGATCGACTCCAATTACTCGATCAATGAACCTCTGCCAAGTGGCAGGAGCATTATGTAACCCAAAGGGCATTCGTCGAAATTGGAAGAGACCTCTGGTTGGGACCACGAATGCTGTAAGAGGTCTAGAGTCTTTCGCAACTGGAATTTGCCAATATGCCGATTTAATGTCGAGTGTTGTTAAATATTTAGCATCTCGAAGTTTATCTAATGTGGCACTTACAAACGGTAAAGGATAAGCATCTTTATTACTGACTTCATTCAATCGCTTATAGTTCACACAGAAACGATAGCTTCCATCTGGCTTTCTTACCATTACTATTGGAGATGCCCACGGTGAATTTGACGGTTCTACGATTCCATCCCTTAGCATTTTATCCAATTCTTCATTGACGCATTTTTGTAGGGTTGGTGATAAAGGATAATGTCGTTGCTTTATGGCTGGACTGTCGGTTGTTATTACGTGTTCCACCATTGACGTACACCCTGGAGTCGTTGGCATATTCTTAAAAGTATCATCTACTAGTGTTTCTGAGGCAGATCGCTGCTCGGCATTAAGATGATCTAGAGGTTGCACAGCACAAAGATAATTAGAAGTACTAGGTTCATCAGAACGAAAACACCAGTTATCCGAATACAAATTTGGAATTATTTCCATCCGAGTCCAGAAATCAACTCCCAAGATTAGACTGTGAGGAATGGACGGCACAACTAGAACTTTAAAAATTTTTATTTGTGACTCTAATTCAATTGGCAAACTTATACTTCCCCACACAGGGCATACATTCCCATTCGCCACTGTACAATCTTTTTGAGAGCTAGCTTCTAAAGTACATATATTCTTTAATATGTTCCATCCTTGTGCTCCGATTACAGTAACACTACAACCACTGTCTAGTAACCCTATAAACTTGTGACCATAAATATGAACTTTAAGGTAAGGACGGGTATCATTTTTTGTATGTGACAATACATAATCTAAGATCGCCATAGTCCGTGGTTCGGTGGTCGGGGTTTGGTTAGAAGAGGTTGGCGACCGACCTATTGCTGACCTCTTTTCGCGTTTTTTTGTATACACTTAGAACAAGAGCTTAAGACAATTCCTGTTTGACCACATCCGAAGCAAAATTTATTTCGTGGCTCAGGACATTTACGAAATCGATGACCTACTTCCTTACAGTTCCAACATAGAACTTGATTTGACATTAAGGCACAATTATTTGTCAAGGAAGAAAGATTTGAGACGACTTTATCATTACTTAAGTTTCCTTCTGTAGCGGATACAGAATAAGTTGTAGTTGTTTTATTAGTACTATTCTTTTTGTAAGCTAGTTCTGGTTCAAGAAGTTCCTTTAAATTGGTAGGAGGAGGACAAAATCGCATTGCTCTAATAGACGCTTCTTCTATCATTCTACATTTCAAGGTCAGTTCTTGAATGGTTTCAATTACCTGAAGAGCAAGTTGGGATTGGATATAAGGTAAGAGATTCCTGCGAATCATTTTTACACGAGCAGATTCTTCTGGTTTTGCTGATCCTAGTTTAATAAAAAGATTTTCCATGATGCAGATATATGTTATGACTTTTTCTTTTGCTCCTTGTGTTCTTTTTCGGATCTCTTCCCAAAGATCAATTTCGTAGTCATATGGTAAGAAGTCATTACGTAGCCGGTGGGTTAATTCGTCCCAAGACTGAAATGACTGAGTTCTGAACCAAGCTAGTGCATCTCTTTTAAATAACTCATATGCTGACCTTAACAACAGATGCTTTGAAATACCCCGAGAAACCCTCATTTCCTCAATTCTCTCTAAGAAATTGGTAACACTACCTTCCCCATCAAAAAATATTTTCCATCGACTTACATCAAAGAATGGTTTAGAAGACTCTCCAATAGCTGTAGAATTTAAAGTTGATAATTCTAAATTTCTAAGTCGTTGCTCAAAATCACTAGTAGAGTTGATTGTAGGATCTGTGCAGTTTTCAATTGAAAAACCTCTCGGTATGTGCGTTTGTCTCTGTACAGGTGGCACAAATTGTTGATAAGATACTGGAGCGTCTGTTTGTGAGGTCGTAGGTCTAAGTAAACATGAAGGATAATTAGCTTTTGAGATCCCTTCCGAATTTGCAACATAATTATTCGGCCTTTGATTTATGGATTCAATATCGGAGAATCTCACAGAATGAGACCTAGAATGAGTAGGATAGAGTAACTCCAAAACCGGATCTTTTCTTTTAAGCGTGGTATACGAATAGATTCCAGTAGTTCGCTTATCTTCTGTTTCTGTTGAAATCTTCTCATTATTGAAGGTTAAAGGATTCTCTTCTGCTTGATGATGGGATGAGCTGGCAACATCTATCCCCACATGATTTTGTTCGGATTCTCTTTCTGAATATTCCCCTATTTCTTCCTCTCTTCTGATACTATTCATCAGTGCTGGACGGATACTATCATTAGATTGAGCCAATTCTGGCATCAGAGGGTTTGGTTCATCTAATATAGATCCTTCAAACACTATATTTTCGTCCAGAAAGTTGGAAAAAGTAGTCTGATATTCTTTTTGGCGACAGGTATCCCTTAATCGTCCTAATTCATCTGTATACCGTAAACATTTAGCAACTAAGTTGGATCTAGCTTCTTCCAAGTCCGCATCACTAAGGATTAGACGTTGTAACCGAGAATAAACGTGTGATAATCTTGAAGATATCCTTTTATATTCGTTATCTCCGTTGGCATAATTAAAATTTTCAATACCTTTCCATAAATCTTCCAGCTTTTGAATACATACATTAATTTCCTCTGTTGGAATTAATTTATCAAGTGTTAATTTTTCAGATCCCAAACCCGCTTTTTCCATCTGCATACCTACTCTCAACGCAGCCCGATTTTCTTGAACGGTATTATATACAGGTAGGTTTCTTAATATCAGCTCATAGATAAGTTCATCTCCTAGGAGTCGATTTACTTCAAACATTTTCACAAAATTATCAAACTAATATGTATACTCTTAAGTTAATCGCTACTAAGTAAGGATATTCACTGAACTTTGTGAATGTTACTCAATTTTATCCACAACTTGAGTACAAATATTTCCCTACCTCTACCTCGCAAATCTAAGTAAATGATAATGATGGTAAGATTATAGTTTATAAGTGTACCTATGAGAATTTAAACTTTATTCAATTTTAATAAATTAATTTGTTTTAAAAGTGTATCGATCCCGCTTAGAATTCAAATCAAACCAAGAAATAGATTTTGTATAATATCAAATTGTAGCGTAATGTACTTAGTATTGCGTTTACAATTAAATTTGATTAAAAGAATAAAAAATAAGAAAAATATTTCGCAGTAATTCCAAATTACTCCCCACTCCTTCCTCAAAAAATGAAAAACCATAAATAACCAAATGCGATTATGAAAATTAATGAACAGTAGAATCGATAATCGATTCTTTCACAATAATCGTCCAGCGACCGAATCAACAAATCGAACTATCTTGTCAAATGTCAAACTGTCCTCAATTCAATTATACATATACAAGTTGTTATTTTTAGCAAAAAAATGTATCATATCCACCTATGGACAAAATTGAACAAAAGAAACTATCCCTTAACTAATTATAACGTTGGGCGCCAATTTATTACCCTTTTTAAACTTCTATTAATTATTTATTTTAATATCAAAGGTAATTTTCTCACCCTCTTCAGTAATACAACTTTTAAGATTAAATAAAATGTGTTCCAGTAAGAGGGCTTCCTGGTTCGTTACTACATACAATTAATTACAACTAATTAAGAAGAAATAGTGATAGTTAATAGTTTATTTGCGGTTTGATGTTTGGGAACAAACTTATATCTAATAGTATTTCCAAATGGTAAGCAAAACATATAACAGATATTAGTATCAATAATCAACAATATTTCTGGAGTTCCCTTTTAGTACTAGAAGGTGTACACAATATCAATCAAGTAAGTAATTTTTTTAGGTGATATTATACTAGATGTAAGATATCTTTTATGAGTGAATAATTACCAATTATTACATTTCTATAAACTTTGAATATTCTTATATTTTAGGTGGATATGATTTTTCACACTATCATGATCTCGTTATAAAGTTCTTCGCATGTATTAAGAAAGGAACAATCTTACTTGTAATACTGATGATCATTGGCAAACTATGCAGTGGAGGAAATAGTGCAACTATTCTCAGCTTGAGTGTTGATGAAACATGTACCTTCCATCTGGTGAGTCAGTACAATGGAGCATAAAAATCAAAGCCAGTCCAACTGATGAGTAGGATGAGTGTGATACTATTTGCTCCTTATTCTAACGATTGCATGAGGTAGCGAATAAAATCAAGTAGTAGGTAATGATTATGTCAAGTAAGTAAGTAAATAAAGCCTAAAAGGATGATAGAATTTAAATCTACAAGTATTGAAATGAATAGAAATGGAAGTATTTGGTCAACTTACCAAAGGTGGTGTGTGGCTTTTATATAGAATAAATTAAATCAGTATAGATCCCGGTTAGGGTTTCTTCCCCAATTCTCTCGAAGAAAAGAATACTGATAAGTTTAATTTACCGTTTTTTTTTTCTTTTGTATTGCAGGCTATTTTAAATCCGAAATTACTTCGCAAAGTTGGAACCCATGTGGTTCAAAAGGTAGCCATTTATCAAAAACCAAAAAAAAATTGACAAGGACAAGGTATGTCTGAACATTTGAATCAATAAGCCATTAAAACCTAATTAACCAACAACATATAGTGATTAGTGAACTATTCTATTTAACAAACCAAGACCAACAGTTAATTTGAAGAAGAAGAAGAAAATTAGATTGTAAACAATAAAGATTATTCCTTACTTTGAAACAAACACATGGTAATTTTTTTATTATTTTGTTTTCTCAAATTTAAATAAATATGGGAACTACAAGTTATCTAGTTTTTTTTTAAGGTAAGCTTTTGGTTATTTATCACCAATATCTTTAATACTTGATTCCAAACCGTAACAATATATTAGAATTACCATTTTTTTTTAATATATTGTGAAGATATCTGAAAACAGTTGGTTTCATTTAAAAAGAAATAAATATTCATAAATATTAAATATGATCAATATTTAACGCCTGTCCCTCGTAGACATACTTCCGAGTAAACATATTGATCACGGTGCCGATTGACCCCCGTATAACACATTTTTGCTGTTATCTGCATGATTTATGACCGATCACAAAAAACGCGGTAGATTTCAACAACTTCAAAGGAGTTACCAGACTTATTGAAATTTATGGACGGTGGTAATAGTATATTCTTCAACGAGTGCAGAATGTGCTATTATTCACGCGGATGAAGTTTCCAAAACGAGGGAGCGCAGCGAGTGAGTTTTGGAATCATCCAAGTGAATAATAGCCATTCTACACAAGTAGAAGACTATACTTTCTCCACGACCAGAAAGAAAAAGCTTCCAGTGAGGATCGCACCTCGATCGTCCACGCCATAGTCAACCACCATTAGGATATGGAGTATATTTATAAAAATGTAAAGAGTAAATATATATACGTAACTCATATTTTTAATGGGAATCCTTACATTTATAAATGAAATTATTTCCGGGAGGCGTACATATTCACTATCGCTACTGTTGTCCATTTTTCTTTCTTATAATACGTAAAATTATGATTTTCTGATTATTTTGACGTTTCAAACGACGCGCTGTCAGAAGCGATTTACGTTCTTAGATATTTGACGTTTTAAAGAGACGATTCGATTTATTCATTTCAATTCATTTTAGCGTGAATTCTGATAATAATAGGATGTGATTGGCTAACGAGAGTAAATTTTTTTTATTATTCACTGGAGTGAAGAATTTATATCATTATGTAGCTAAATATGTAAAAGTAATTTGTGCGTTATTATTTAGTCGTGGAGAAAAAATATTCTACTATTTTAATTATTTTTCAAAAATCATTCCCAGCATTGAAACTATAAAATTCGGATATCGTTGATCTAACAAGTAAACTAATTGAATATACTTGAATAATTGATTGATAGTAAAATATGATTCAGGGATAGTAAAACTAACAAATACTTCTTGAAAAAACTGTATTTCTCCTCTCCCATGTGCCACGTTATGGTCTGATGCTTTTTCCAGTCGGGTTAGTGCTGCCCTTGCTTCGCACATTATGACACAATGTAGCGGAGGAAGGTCTAGCATTGTCTCCAGTGCCGCTGTAGGAGTAGTCCTCATTATGCAAGTCTTTGGACCTTGCTTAGTTTTAGCATAGCAGAGGATTGTCTGATTTTTGGCCACCATAGCAGAGATGCATATGTGATCCTGGGAATGACAACCATTTTGTACAGCCAGTGTACCATGCCGTAAGTGCGACTGGCAACCATGTAGGCCACCTCTGCTTTCTTCTGTATGTATGTTTGTATTGTACCAAAGAAGCTGTGCGTATTTTTTGGTTTGTACCCATTTGCATGTGGACATGTAAGTACTGTCACACTGACAGTGACAGTCTGTTAATCCCGACTGCCACCGATCAGGTGATCTATTTATAAAATGTCAACGGTGATATAGTTTGTTCAACCATCCCTTGCCGTTAAATCATAATCGGTGACGTATTCTGCCGTTTTACGCATGTCTTATATTTCATGGAGACTAGATAAGGAGAACTGACTCATACGGGAAAATTGACAAAAATGGCCTCAAAATCGTCTTTCTAAGTAGTTTGGTTTTTGACCGCAGCGTGCGCATTGTACCTTAAGAACCCATTTCTGACAGAAACTACAATAACCTTACTTTTTATAGATGACAGCAGTCCGATAGTAAACATTACTAAAATGCAATAGAAATATAAATTATTTAAAATAGGCAGGGTATTCGTTGTTGGAAGCCATTGCAATAGTGGTTGGTAGTGCAGATTAGGTATAAAACGAAGATGCAAATTTAATTTAATTCAAGAAAACTAAAGTTTTTTCAGTAATCAAAAATATTCAGATAAATAAAGTAGGAGATAATTATTATCTTGAATCAAAATTATAATTATACCCCACTTGTGAGAAGTATAGAAAAAGCACAATTGCACACAAAATACTTCACTTTTGCTGATATTATTATTCTGTTCTATACAAGTAGGTATATTATAAGAGATCAGGAAAAAGAAAGGTGAACAATGATTTGAAGAAAAACTAGAGGTTGATAAGAACTGAGTTATGAAACTAATCTGATGGAAGTATTAGTATGCCTTTAATACAGAAAATTATGAATTCAATTGATATTCAGATAAAAATAGGAGATGAAAATATAAATGAGGTGAGAACATGAATTCAAACAAATAGGTACTTATATTCAAGAAATAGAACAAAATTATGTTTGCAATTATTGGTGCACTTTACCAATAGGGATTAATGAAACCATAAGGCATTGAAACTAATCGATGACACTTATTTCTTACCAATCTACAGCCAAGTAATTCAAGTCTGGGCAATTATGGAAAAGCATCAATATCATGAAAATAGTGTAGTGAATGTTTTGTGCAGCTGAGTTAATGAATAGCAACAGATATATATTTTGTGTACTCATGTATTTCACAATAATTGGTGACTTTCCACTGTGTTTGCTTTTAGGAATCAAACTTTTGTATTGTTAAAATAAAGTTCCTACTTGAAACAATTATTTCCTTGAGTGATGGAAATTATTTAAATATATCTTATATTAAAAACCTGTGCAGGCATCAACTTCCACATGTTAAACCACTATTGCAAAATGTAGTTGTACCAGCACATATAGATTGTAGAGTAAATTATACAACAGCAAGGAGCCCTACAGAAGTCCTTGTTAACGTATAAAGGTTTGGCACTTTTACTTGTGATGCTATATCACTAAAGTAGTCTTAAATATTTATGACACATCACTTCATATAGTTTGTAGGACATACCACAGTTCCAAACACCTTAAAATGCTTCAGTAATGCCTAGAAAAATAGCAACACTGTTTTCTTCATAATCTAGACTAGAGGTTTGTAATTTGATGTCAGGTTCAATATTGAATGTATAGTTGAGCATTTTCTCTAAAATCAATCTGGTATCAAAATATATTATCTATGTATTCTTTTGTAATCCTATAAATCAAGGTAAATCTATCAAGTTTCCTAATAACCTTATTTTAACTTTAACAGTAAACTTATTACCAACTCATAGTAGGTGAGATAAGTATAACAGGCCATAAAATAGGTAGATTTCAAGTAAGAGGCAAAATACAGATTGTACACTTTATTTTTGGGTGAAAGAAGTTACATGGTGTGTAGTTGATTAGGTAGGTACTTCTCATGAAAATCTGTATAGGTATTTAACATTTTCATAATTTCTCCTTCTAAAGGCTTGACCAGTTTGGAAACATTCATATTTTCGTTAGTTCATGAAAAAAAACCTAAAATATTAGATATTATCAATTATGTAATTGTTTTATTATTTCTTAATAATAGGACCAAATTTGTGTTTAGAGCTTATGGCTAGTGACATTTATCAATACATACCTACCTTCTATGTTTTCGAACTATTTTTTCTAGTTGCAAAATATGATGCTCCAATTCTAAATTATTCGAAGGCCATTCAATATAGTACATTTGAAATGATACACTGCCTCCAAGCATTTTAATTGGTTTCTCCTTCTTCGTTTTTTCATATTTTTGTTAGTTAATATTTTACTATGTAGGAAGCCAGATTCTGAAAAAACTTTATACATTATGTGAACATAGGTATTTCTTAATTCAACTTGAATTTATTTTTCATAATTGGGGTGAACTTGGTTCTAGAATATAGGTAGGTACTTACTTTCACGTAGGGTGTCTTCTTTATTCTTCAAATTTCTCTTTCAAATACCTGTTAAACTCGAGGTTTTACTCATTGTAACTGTGCTGGACCTTTAAATTTGTTCTTAAATTCCATAACAAAGAAGCATGATAGTAGATATTCGTATAATACATTCAGGTGATTATTTTACCACAAAAACGATCAAAATTTTCGTTATTTTTTTAAAAGAGGACAAAAAAAGGACTTCTTATCCAAAAAAAGTTTTGGTTTTATTACCTCTAACCTCACTTTCCTTACACGTGAACCGCGAACTGTCAAAGGAGCCTGCAACCAATAAAACTTGATGAACTAAAGTTTTATGATTGGCTGTGAAGGTTCTTATTCTTAGCTGGCGCCCTCTACCTTGTGCAAAAATTGAAATACATGGAGTTCGGTCTCCTTATATAGTCTCCATGTTATATTTGTTGAATGTTATTTTACACTTAACCTCATAATTATAATCAATGACATATCGTTACCCTAGTTCGCAAATGTCGCAAAAGTCCAGTTTGACTGATTTTACAGGGTATGAGGGTCTTATTGGGTTGAATTATTAGTGGTTGATGATTCTATTTTGGTAAACTACGTAATTTCGGGTTCGAATCTGTTATTTTAAAACTGTTTTTAGGAAACAAACATTTTTTTAGGACAGTAATAAACGAGACGGTGCCAAAAAACAAACTTTGGCAAAAATGGACTTTCGACATTTGCGAATTAGGGTAACGATATGTTAAGAATTGTTTCCAAAATATGACAACTGAACTGTCAAAAGTAACAGATAAAATTTATGTCGACCTTAGATAAGAGAATTCCGTCTCATCCATTTCATGAATAAGAGAGCAAGCTGGACAATGTATGACGTAACGGCAAAGGATGGCTGAACAAACTCTACATATACTACACCACTAACAGAGAAATTCAACTTCTCAGTTGTCCAGAAGAAGCAATAATTGTCAACTTCACAGCTAGTAGTGAAAAAAAATATTCATGCTATTTACTTCCTTTTTGAGAGAAAAGAGTTGTGTTTGTTTACCTATATTGCATGAATCTATTGCATCGTGGAAGTTTGCAGAAGAAATGAACTCACTAGTGTTCAAAGTGACGTGTTGCGAATGTCAAATCTGTACGCGATTTTAGTGACGGATGTGGAAAAATTTTCTTTACTCATTAAAACCGCTATTCTCCTATTCTTCCACCCACCATCCAAATTAGGTGTCTTATTTCCAATATTTCCACATACTTGCAAACGCCACAGAAGGTTTAGGAAGGTGAGTGAGCATAAATATGATATGTCATCAGTCATTTTTGGTTGAGCGCGAATTTTAAACTAATGGCATTTTTATTCAAAGAATCCCATCTTGATAGGATATTTCAAGCAGCAAATATGTTGAAGACAATCTCCTGGATATACCAAAATTATGTTGCACAAGCTTTTGTTGAACTACCATCCCTCAATTCTCAAAATATTTGAATTTGTCCATCATTGACCTAGGTTAATAATGGAAAAAATTATTAACCACTAATAGAGAAATTGAAACCAAATTGTTGTTGATTGACGTTGAGCGCCAATGAAACAATAATTGAGTTCAATGACGTTAAAAAAATGATGTTGAATAATGAAAAAAAATTTAAAGTGAATAATGCAGGTTCTTGCCTAACTAACCAATAAATTTGGAGGTAAACTAAGCCAGTTCACAGGGCTTTGTTACCTTGTTGATGTAAAGAAAAAAGTTATTTTCTTAGCAAAACTAGAAAAAAAAGAGAAAGCAATTTTGGGGCGCCACTAATTTTCTTCCCTAAAAGAAAATTAGAAAGAAAATCAAATTTAAAGGTCAGCTAACTTTTAATCTGTTAATAAAAAAAGAAAGAACTTAAAGTTTCTGTATAAAAATAAAACTAATACGTAAAAAAAATGTATATAATTACGATTTAGAAATTACAAAAGAAATGGGTTAGTAAACAATAAGGATATATTATAAAAAAATACTTGGCATTAATACATATTTTTTTTGGAATTGAAGTTGAACTGTAACTATTGATGTGCTTCTATGGACTGCATACAGGAAACGGTAATTTAAGAAACTATGTCCAGGAAACTGTAGCTTTGGAATATTGTTTTGCAGGAACTTTATGTCTCCAAAAAAAAACTTGTAACTATACAATCGATAAGAGAACTTCTAGAAACTTCTAGGTACTATTTGTCTCCCAGGAACATTTATAGGTATTCCAAGAACTATTTTAGGTATTCCATGTACTGAGTTCCAGGAAACTGTGTCCAGGAAACTGTGCTACAATAATTATTTCGGTAAAAGTAAAAAAAATTACGAAAAAGAATTTTAGCATGAGGATATCTGTCCAGCTCAATGATTACACCTAAAAAATTGAACCTAAGGATTCATCCTGGACAAATATATGATTTGAATTGAAAAATATATAAGGAACAATAATTTTAAACTAAAAATATGTAATATAAAACTTAGCTAGATAGGAGAGGAAAGGTAATACCATGTGGCTTCCAAAATGGGTATCCATTTAGTACAAAAAAATTACTCATTGAATATTAATATTTTACTATGAAATTTTTGAAATATAAAGGTAACAAGAAAAATAAAATACCAGTAATCCATATAGGTACTTTAAAAGTTACGGCTGCCTATTAGATTTTGTGTAAATTGGAGTTAAAATAATTACTTGGATTACTGCACAGTTCCAACTTGCTATGTCTACAGACGATGAGAGAAGACCTGCCGGTACCTTTCTCCTCCTTATTTAAAGAACATTCGAAATTTTAAATTTCGCGGTAAAATACCTCTTGAATATTGATTTTTGGTCTACTAGTTCATTCCACCACAAATCATAAAAGTGAAATAGTTTATTAAATTATTAAATATTTTTAGGTAATTATATAGACTATTTCACCAAAAATCAATATTCTGAAGTGATAATTGCACATTTTATCTGAAATGTTAACAAACAAAGTTAACGTTTCAAAATCCAACTTCACAGCTAGTAGTGGAAAAACTATGTTTTGCTTACTTTTGAAAGGATCGCTTGGCAAATACGCTTCTGTATTTCAAGCAGAGGTCTAGAAGGTCTTAGAAGACTGGCGACCCGGACCAGTGGGTCCACTGGAGTGGGTCCCAGGTCATAAAGGAATCGCAGGCAATGAAAAAGCTGACGAACTTGCAAGAGTAGGATCGTCAACTCTGATGAATGGACCCCAACCTGCTGTGGGCATCCCCAGATGCTTAACGAAGTCATGGTTAAAAGGGTGGTTGAAAAAACAACACAATAAACACTGGAAGAATACGACCAGGCAAATACATTGGAAGAAATTCATAAAAGAAAAATTAGCGAAAGAACTGCTCTTAATTAGCAGGAACAAACTACGTATTATAACGGGGCTACTTACGGGACACTTTCCCACAAAGTAGCACCTAAACAAAATAGGGCTGTACAACGGAGACCTTACATGCAGAAGATGCAAAAAGGATACCGAAACAGCTCTGCATATACTATGCAACTGTGAGTCGCTGGACCACAGAGGGCAGAAACTGTATGGTAGACCCCAAATGACTCCAGAAGACTTCTACAACCAACCAACAAAGAACCTGTTTGAGCTAATACAGGGAACGGAATGGCTGAATAGGTTGTAGTCAGAACACTAGGAGTATCCACAATAAGCCCAGGTGGCTGAGGTGGTACCGGCGAAGGGACGGCTCCTTGGAAAAAAAATGTTTTGCTTGGGGACAAAAACAAAGCGACCGGAAAACAGATTTTTTAAGTTTTTCAAATGAATACATTTTTTATAAAATAGGTACCGTACGCCATTAGTACGTTTATGACAAATATTGGCCATGTTTTCTCGCCTCTTACCGATGCGATACCACGTAGCTTGAAATAGGTTTGCCAAACTATTGGTATATCAAAATTTCAGGTAACTTAAAAATTAAACACACGAGACAGTCCTATCGACAAAGCTCCTTAACAGCTTGTCAAAAATGATGACTATACTTTTATCTCTATTTTCAATATCTCAATCCAAACAAACTTGCAAATCATGTATGGTAATACGTTCACTGTAATTTGAAAAACAGGACACAAAGGAGCTTCTAATTAATATGTTATTTTTCGCCAGCTGCTCTGAAATGACACCTTATAATCAAACCAAACATGAAAACAAACAAAAAACCCAAACATTACGTTCAGATATGGTGACGGGAAGTAGTAATATCTTATTAGGCGCAAGGTACAAATTAAAGTAGGATTTTGGTCGTTAGTTCTGTATACAGAAACGATTAAAATAATATTACAGGCATATTATTATAATAACCTGCTCATGAAATTGGTATCTCTTGAAGCTAAGTTTGTTATTGTACCGGAATAAGAGAGATGAAAATATATAAACAAAATCAGGAGAATTCTATAGAGATCATGGTAATACAACCAAACCAATTAGGTGTATTCCAGACGTATAGCAACATGAAGTTTTTCCCTTTGATAGATTTGTTTCATGACTGTATGTATCGAACACTTGAACATTCATGGAATGTAGTTTACTTCTCGTGCATATTACAAACAGGACATGCTGGGGTAGGTCACCAAACAATGTTCGAGAAGAACACACTGATATGATTGAAATAATACCCTTCTTGGTGTGCGTCATCGATTATGACGTATATCCGGGTTTTCAGCATTTCGCTCATTTTATTCGCTATTTCGACATATAGCTAACCTTAAATTTGATAATTAGATCATCAGGATCGTATTCAGCCAAATTCGAAAAGGCTATGAAATTAATAATAATTATCAGCTTCTTTTTCTAGCTGAAAATACTTGAGAACTTTCAAAATACTGATGTTTTTCCGTGTATCTATGCATATTTTGGAACTTTAGTTCTTTACGCCTGGTTATGTTTGAGCGACCAGGGGTCGCGAAGCAAAAGATCTGACCGTTACGCGTTACGTTACGCTACGTTATGTTACATTGCTTCGTTATGTGCCTTGCTTTTGCGTGCTTGTGCCTCCTTTGTCTCTCTTTCGTTTACGAAGCAGCGAATCATAATAATAAATATGCTCCTGCCCGGATTCGAACCCGGGCCTTCCGCGTGCAATGCGAGCATTCTAACCACTGAACCACCGATGCTATAT
This sequence comes from Galerucella pusilla, assembly GCA_910591695.1. Classification (NCBI taxonomy): domain Eukaryota; kingdom Metazoa; phylum Arthropoda; class Insecta; order Coleoptera; family Chrysomelidae; genus Galerucella; species Galerucella pusilla. The sequence continues at coordinate 37,985 of CAJUYI010002181.1, forward strand.
TGAAATTCTATGCAAAGCTGGTATTCGCAGTGCTAGTGATCTACTTGAATTTGTTCGGATAAATTTTCACTATTATTTCCATAATTTTTTTTGCGCGATTAAGGGGTCTAGCTACTTTTCGAAATACAGGGTGTTGAAATTTTGAAAACTTGAATGTTTTAATTCGATAACTTTAAAATGGATGGATAAATTGATTTGACATTTGGCAGGTAGTTTTTAAATGTAAAAGGGCATATTTTGAAAGAAATTGTAGTTTGTGCAACTAGTGTGGATATGATGGCCATATCGCACGAGGACGAAGATGGAGCACGACGCCGTAGGCGGAGTGCTCAATCGTTCAAGTGCGATATGGACAATCCACACGAGTCGAGCAGCATATTTTTTCTACGACCCACTTAGGAAAAATCTAGAAAATAAAAATTTCTATAAACTGTAATATAACTTCAAATTAAAAATTTAACAATTCAATTTTATGTTTCCACTAATTTTGTGGTAAACGAATGTCCAATTTGTATAATGCTACGGTTTCCTTTTTTAAATATACGATGCTGTTATAAGTAGATGTTGCCAGTCGGACTCCCTCATGGAGGGTACCGTACCATTATCTATAATAATGAATATTCTACTAAATATTTCAAACGTCTACCTGTTGTCGTTATTGATATCAAGCAGAATGATTATTTGAAAATAAAATTAACAATAAAAAAAATTCCTCGCGGGGAATTGAACCCGGGTCTACCGCGTGAGAGTCTGGTGTGCTTACTACTCAACCACCAAAGAATATGCAAATGGTTTATCTATAAGGTCAGATGTATTACATAACTTTTGCTTAAAAGGAACTAAAGTTCCTACCGTGTGTCCCGCGGCACGTTCTACCTTTTTGTATTATTCAAATAAATAAAGCGGACCAGTTAGCTAAAGTAGACACCAACTCAAAGGACACAAGGACACCTCCATACAAAGAGTTCACTGAACAAAGTGGACAAGAAATTCTCAACCAGGCTATTGAAGACAGTTACCGACCTAGGGGATTGGATACTGCACCATAAGGAAACATCTGACAAAATTGGTCAAAGTTAATGGACCTATGCGAAGGAAATGTGGACTCTGCTCACAAACTGTGTTTCTGCGGAAATTACAAAAACTCAAAAGGAAGCACTTTGGTGAGGGAATAATACAACCATTACAACTACTGAAAGTTCTTCCGCTCAAACTAGTGACCTATGTAGAAGACACGAAGCTCCTGGAATGGGAGTACATGGAAAACGGTACAAAGATTCAGTTCAAGTGCCTTGGCTGTTAAGCACATCCCAATCGAATGAATGTTTGTGTAGAATTTATACTGTTGGTTATGCCGCTTAATAGTACAGGAAATGAAGCATTTCACCTGGCAATTTTTTCGTCCAGCATGGATTGACTTGAAATTTCAACAGAAGGTAGGTGATATCCCAAGGATCAAAATCTATATCGAACCGAAGGGCGCTAAAGCCTTGGGGGTGGTTGCCACCCCATCTCGGGGGTGAAAATTTTTTATTACATTTTAACCACAGGAATCGATTGGAAGAGTGATTCTAAGCAAAAAATGTCCCTCATATTTTTTTTGTAAAATCAATATTCTCTAAGTTATTCGCGATTGAAAGTAATGCTTTTTAGAGGAAAAAATCGACGTTTTTGATATGTTTTTCGCGGATAACTGGAAAATTATGCATTTTATCAAAAAAACTGTGAAGAGCAAAATTGTAGCTTTCAAAAAAACAAGCAAAACCCTTTTCCTATAATTTTTCTAGAACCAATAGGAACCGAGATAGGGCCCATCAATGATTAGCTTTTTTTCCCAAATGCAAAATGTGATAGATTCAAAGTCAAATACCGGAAAAATGATGCATTTTCCGTAGAAAACTCATATAATCTTTTTCAAAGAGCATAATTGAACCTTTTTTTTTAAAAAGGTCTGTAGCATCAAAATTGGATGAATTATGACAAAAATAATGTAAGTACTGAATTTTATAAACATTAAAATCGGTGAAAACAACCCTCTAACTACCCCCCTAATTAAAATTGATCTTCACCCTTGGGCAATTCTCTTTGTACATGTATGGTTAATATGTCCAAGAAGTTCGACCAATTTAAAATTCATAGTTTTCGAAAAATTTTGGCTTAAAGTAAAAAGTTATTTTTCATAATTTTGTCTTTTTTACCCTTTCTTTCAAAATAACTCCGAAAATATTAGAGGTACAAGCAAAGTTAAAAAACGAAATTGTAGCTTTTCTTATGTCAAAAATTTTCTTGTAAGTAGATTTTTTGTACAGTTAATATTTGACGAGATATATATATATATTGTCTTTTTTACCCTTTCTTTCAAAATAACCCCGAAAATATTAGAGGTACAAGCAAAGTTAAAAAACGAAATTGTAGCTTTTCTTATGTCAAAAATTTTCTTGTAAGTAGATTTTTTGTACAGTTAATATTTGACGAGATATAGAAGCTTAAAACGTCTATTTACGCACGAGCACCACCTTTTTTTAGCCCTTTAAACTCACCCCATTTAAAAACGAAAGGGTCTAAAGAGATTTAACTTACAGTTCCTGGTAGTTCTTCAAAAACCCTACAAAATCGTTTTTGAATAAACTTTTTACCATCAAAAATAAAGGAAATACGTTAAAAAAACCAATCGATTTTTTTTTCGAAAAATTCCAATAGTATAGTATAGTGACTATAGTGCACTTGGAAGCATAATGTACAAAACCGGTTTATTAGGCAGTGGGGCGTTATATATACGAAATATCTATTACAATATACTCGATTTGAAATTGGTTGATAGTAATAAATCATTAAAATCCGTCAAACACGTATACAAAGTGGTCCACCTAAATTGCCAAGTTTTAAATAGTATAAACATTGAAAGTATAGACCCTTTTGCATTTATTAAACTTTCCATTCCTATAGATCTGATAAGGGCGTCGAATACAAAGCTTAACCCGAGGCTCGAACAATAAGCGGTAGCTGTGATGTGATGTTTTGCACTCATGCACGTGCTTTCGGGTGGGTTTAAGTTTATATTAAACACAACAATTATATAATTTAGTGAACATTCGGATGTGTGGCATAATTTGTTACCCTTGTATTTAAATAAATATAATACTAATAACAATAAAGCAACCAATAAACAAGTGAATTTGGAAAAATGTTTCTATTTGAAATTCTATAAAATTTATAGTAAGTCATTACATTTCGTCAGGTAGGTGCGCCTATGGAATCGGCTGCTAAAAATGATTTATTACTATCAACCAATTTCAAATCGAGTAGTTTATAAAAATTGCAATGTTGTGAAGGGTGGTTTTTAAAGGTTGAAAAGTTACTTAATGCACGTGACACATTTTTTTACAACAGAATTATTGAGCAAATCCCTATTAGCATTAATTATTTTTCTCTTGCCAAAAAATTTTTTTTCACATATAACACTAATAACAGTTGATTTTTAGGGGTTGAAAAAGTATAAAATTGTATTTTGAAATGTAACAAATTCATCATTTCACTAATTCAAACCAATTTTAACCTATCTTAAGATTTATAATGCTATTTTTTTAATTTTTGACAATTATGGTAGTTTTCACCCCTAAGAAACAATCAGGGTTCGTCTTCATTAAATGATATATAAAGCAGAGGGTAAGTTGAGCCCAATCCTAAATTTTTATGTGAATCAATCAGAGGCGAAATAATTTTTTAAGGATTCGTGATTTTTTTTACATTAAGCTGTAACAGTGGCTGCTTTTTAAGGGTTGAAATATGATGAAATTGTATTCCAAATCTCAAAACAATCATTATTCAACTTATCCATACCAAATCTCAACCATTTTCAGGTTTAAAATGTTATTTTATGATTGTTGACAAATACGGGTAGTTTTCACCCCTAAAAACCGTTTAGCGCCCCTCGGTTCGATATAGATTTTGAACCTTCGGCTATCACCTACCTCCTGTTGGAATTTCAAGTCAATCCATGCTGGACGAAAAAATTGCGAGGTTTTATCTTTTTTTGAGCTTCATTCCCTGTACTATAATGTGAATTTCATTTTACGTAGATTAACCATACAGGATTGATCCAGAGTACGAGTAATCCGTATTGGTGACTTTGTCCCCTATGTATTACACAATTCCATAATCTCGTTATTGAAACGAAATTTATATATTGGTTTCTGACAACTACTTATGAACAATTTTTTCCAAAGGAATAAGGAATGAGACGTTGAAGTTTATCTTCGATAAAATCACAATAATATTGTTAATTATTTGAATCAATTAACAGGAAGTCCGCTAACTACAATAATTGATGTAGAGTAAACTGAAAAGAAGGAACATTATTTGGTGTATTTAATTAATAACAATGAACCGTTGCTTATATTTTGTCTGATACATAAATTTTAAATGATTTAACAGTATAGGTACCCACATAATGTAACCTGTCATATAACTAGGATGTTTCAGGAAATTAATATCAGAAGATAAATTATTATTGCTTGCAAATATTTATAACTTATTTAATAACTCATGTCGAAGAAACTGTCGATCCAACGATATGGGAGAACTTTATTTGTCGACCGGTTTTTAAGTTTTTAAGGACGTTGTAGGTTATTCACATCATATTGTGTAATTTATTACGTAATTTTAATCTGTTTATTATATTTTTTTCCCAATAAAATATTACTATACAAATTTATTATAATTAAAAAAAAAATTTAAACGAGAATTTCTTTAATAAATATACAAACCAGCAAAATGATACATTTATCTGGTTTGTTTTCAGTCGTAATAACCCAAGGGCATTGATAATTGTTCGAAAAAATTTTATGACAGATGTCGAAAGCTTGTTGCTTGGAAACAGACCGACGCCGTAGGCGGAGGTCTGTTGCCTATAAGCAACAAGCTTGAGAAAGTTGTCATAAAATTTTTGAGCATTTATCAATGTCCGAGGGTTATTCGGATAGAACATTTTTTGTTTCAGTATTACAACCAAATCGTGACATTTCGAAATATTAAATATTCGAAACTTCAAAATCGAAATAAATCAATATGTATCCATAGCAACGTGTGAAAATTGCCCATGGTCTGTTTTCAGTGTAATGTTGACATGATTGGCTGAGATTGTTCATATGATATAAAATGAGGAAATTTGATTGGTTTTTGGAATTGTCAAAAAATTTTCATAGCAATTCAACCAAAGTATTCGACCAGGTTGTGTTTTAAGTTTCACATACATAGTTGTCACTTGTCAACAATTGTCAAAATTAACTGTCATGTTCAGTTAATTTTTTAAAGTTAATGAGTCAGTCGAAAAAAAGAATTTCTCGTGAAACGTGGACGTGAATGGATTGATCTTAGCGACGATCAAAGAACAGGACCTCTCATCGATGCTGTATGTATTCAAGAAGATCGACATGTCATTGTAAAATAGGGTACTTATCACAAATACCAAAATTTAAAAAAACCTATTGACGGAAGACCACAAAGACAATGTAGTCCAGTACCTAACTGAAGACCTGAAAATAGGCAAACCTATCAATATATTTGTCCAATAATTTTTTTTGGCTTGATTTGTAGGTCTTGACAGGTACTTCAGAGGGAGAAAAAGTTCTCCAAGATTGCCCCTTGGCTAAGTGTCCAAAATGGCCCCTAACGCCCCCCAAAAAACGGTTTCCCACCATTATCTCCCGAAATATGCAATTTGGAAAATTTTTGTTCAGGTAAAAAGTGAAGGTCGTTAAATTTTTTTTTCAGAATGCAATAGTTTTCGAGATAATCGCATCCAAACGTCCACTCGCTTACGCAGCTGCACTACCTCTAGAAATGCTACCGTCTATAAAATTCTTCCATAACTCGGTCAAAAATTAATATTTTTCGATGATTTAAAGTTCATTGTAATGGGAATATCCGTAGGTATCAATATGTGTACCTTAAACCCCGTTCTCGCCCGTCGAGGACATTGCAAAAAGTGGCCAATGTTATTTTTCCCCATTATTTTGGCCTCTTCCATTAAATCATTGACATTTCATTTATTTTAAATGGTTTATTATCCTTTGTTTTTTCAAATGGGGTCTGGGGAGGTCCTGAGTGTTCCTGGAAATTTTTTTTCAGTATCTTTGTGGCGTTTCAATAAAAAGTTTATTTATTTATTTGCATTTTTCACTCGTTTTCGGAGTTTTCACAAATCTTTCAAATTTTCCCGGTCCCTGGACAATGAGTGCATTGTATTCCGAATAGAAATATTGTTTCAGAGAGTAGACATAGTAAGCTTTCAAATGGTGTGAATTTAATAACAGAATAATTGAACATTAATTCTTTATTTTCGCTTGTTTACAAGATTTGTGAGAACTCCGAAAACGACTAAAAAATGCAAATGAATAAATAAACTTTTTATTGAAACGCCGCAAAAATACTGAAAAAAAATTTCCAGGGACATTCAGGACCCCCCAGACCCCATTTAAAAAACAAGGAATAATAAACCATTTAAAATAAATAAAATGTCAATGATTTAATGGAAGAGGGGAAAAATAACATTGGCGACTTTTTGCAATGTCCTCGACGGGCGAGAATGGGGTTTTTAGGTACACATATTGATACCTACGGATATTCCCATTACAATGAACTTTAAATCATCGAAAAATATTGATTTTTGACCGAGTTATGGAAGAATTTGTCCGCCGGTTCACAAGTTATTTTTATAGACGGCAGCATTTATAGAGGTAGTGCAGCTGCGTAAGCGAGGGGACGTTTGGATGCGATTATCTCGAAAACTCTTGCCTTTTGGAAAAAAATGATGGGGACCATTTTTGTAGATAATTTAACGATCTTCACTTTTTACCAGAACAAAAATTTTCCAAATTGCATATTCCGGGAGATAATGGCGGGAAACCGTTTTTTGGAGCCAAGGCGCAATCTTGGAGAACTTTTTCTCCCTTCGAAGTACTTGTCAAGACCTACAAATCAAGCCAAAAAAAATTATTGGACAAATATATTTATAGGTTTGCCCCTTCAGTTACTGGATTAATTCAAGGTCCCACGCAGATCGAAAAATAATTTACTTTTTAAAGCTAGAAAACCTGAATCCCAACAACTCTACAACTTTCCCAAAAATTGAGAATGAACTACGTGGTCGAGAGTTCCAGTCCACAGAATATGCAGTTAACTCCTTCAAAAACTGTAGGATTTTGAATCTACCAACAACCGTATCTAAGCCAACATTTCGGGAGGTGGAGGACTTCAGATCAGTGACATTTGGAAAATTGGAAATTCAAAGAGGGCAATATTAAATTGGATTTCAACGAAAAAAAACAGGTTCAATTCAAAAAACTTTTCAACGTTAAAATTTGGGGAATGACTATAATGATTAAGGAATATTCCTTTGCCTCTCCCTCGCAAAACGGTTTAACATATCTGTGGTCTCAATTTTAGTGTTCCAATGCGAGCTTTGAAAGGCGAGACCTATTAGTTGACATTTAATAATTAACAGACGTTTAATTTATTCACAATCGGGTCGATTCTGATTAAAATTGCTATAAGTCTTGTTACAGTGACCACATTGTTATATCTTATAACCAATAACAATATGGTAGTCTAGGATCGTATTCTGCTTAGACAACTGCAATAGCAATATTGGTTATCAATTATGTTCATAACAATATTGTTATTGCCATGCGATAAATTACGAATTTGAAAATTGACAACAATGTAATTATTGACGTTCTGTGATCAAAAAGTTGAAGTACATCCTGACATAACCGAAAACATTAATAACATTAATAATAATATTTCCACTAAATATAATAAAGATTAGTGATGTCATTTTTAAATAAATTGAGTTTAGTGTTTATAAAATTATCAATTTCTTATTTTTCAACAATTTTTTTTAATGATATTCTTCATGTTCTTATTTTTGGGAAAATTTTCATTTGAATTTTCTTATGATACTTAGTTTGTTGGGTTTTATGTGATTTTATATTTTTTATTTCAGTTTCGAGTTCAACTGTGGTTTTCAAAGAATGCTGTTTTATTTGTTTTTCAATTGAATCTTGTTTTTGTTTGTAGAATTTCATTGAATCAAAATGAAATAGTTTAATTTATCGGTAAAAATAGGAATTTACACACGAGCAGCATACTACTACAGACTATTAATTTGAAAAATATTGTCATAATTATTCATTTCAAACTGTAAACAGTAATTTATTGTGTAAAATTATCTTCTTCGATAAATATAATATAATAATATAAGAAGAAAATTCACATTCTCATTTCCATTTATAGGTATTTGCCATTAATTTCTAAATTTCGATTATTCAAAAATTCACCCGATAAAATAGGGGAAACGCCATTTTTACCCTTTATCCACCTTGTTATGAGATATAACAAGTACAAAAAGTACCTTGCAAAGATAGCAAGGTTTTTAGCAAGATCTATTAGTTAATGACAAATCACATTGCTTAAAATCGTCGATTAGAATACGATATTTTGCAAATCTTGCTATGATAGCCATATCTTTTAAATAACCATATTGCTAGTGCAAACAGAATTGACCCGAATATGATCTATATTCAAACACGCGGAGGGGAGCAAGCATGGCCACTGCACATCCGTTTACTGTGGTCCAGTGCTGCCACTGTTATACACATAGATTCAAAAGTTTTGCATCACCTTCTTCGGATGCGAAGGAATTTTTTGCGCTAACAATTTACCATTTCAATATGTTCCATATCTTTTGCAATATACAGATGTTTACAGTTTTTTTTTGTAAGATAACATTTTTAGTGCGATCATTTTAACATTCAAGGCATTCGATTTTTACGATTTTAAGTGCAAACATGAATCGTCAAGTCACAAGTGAGATTGACCGTGCAAGAATAGTGGCTTTAGTTGAAGAAGGTCATTCACAAAGGTTCGTGGCAAACAGAGTTGGCGTTTGGTGAAGTAATGTGTCTCGTATATGGAACCGGTATCTCCAGACCAATTCTCTTCGTTATAGACTTAGAAGCGGTAGAAGGCGTGTTACTAATCAGCGGCAGAACCGCTTATCCACTTAACTATCCGAAGAAACCCGACCATGGCAATACCAGTACTCCAAAGAGATATGAGACATGCGTTGGGAGTTCAAGTGTCGCCGACCAATAAGAGTGCCCAGACTACAACCTGAGCACAGAGTTCACCGACTACAGTGGGCTCAAAACACGCGGCCTAGCCTGAAGAATCTTGGAATTCGGTGTTTTTTTGGTACAAGATAGCCATCGAATACGTGTGTGGCAGGATCCAACGAGAGTTGCTCAGCTCGCCCATGCTCGCCCCGTGCCGCCCTTCAGAGGAGGAAGTGCTATGTTTTGGGCTGGTATCATGTTAAATGATCGCACAGAATTCATGTAGAGGGCACGATGACTGGTGATAGGTATCTCAGAGAGATTCTACATACTCACGTGAGACTATGGCGCGCAGCTGTTGGCAATTCCTCCGTTTTTGTGGACGATAACGCCCGATCACATCGGACCAGAGTATCTTGAAACTGAAGGGATCAATCGTTTGAACTAGCCTGCCCTATCTCCTGACATGAATCCCATAGAACATGCTTGGGACATGCTTGCCAGTGCAGTGGCAGCACGCAGAAATCCACCCAGGAGTGTACAAGAGCTTGTTCATGCGGCCCAAGAAGAATGGCGAAATATTCCTCAACAGAATATCAATAATTTGGTAAACAGCATGGGCAGGCGACTTCAAGCTTGCATAAATTCTAGAGGTGGAAATACTCTTTATTAAAAGTTCTCGCGCAGGTTCTCACTTAACCTTTTCTTTAAAAATAATTAATTTGTATTCAATTTATTCAATTTCTGAAAATACTTTTTATGTTTAAAGTAAGTTTATTACTGGATAATAAGAATTTTTGACGAATATACACGTTTTTTTATTTATTAAAACTAATTATTTGATTAATCTCTGATCCATTTATAATGAACACATTTTTTTTACGGAGATTTAGGGTGATGCAAAACTTTTGAATCCATGTGTATATCAGGTTATTCAAGTGTATTGCCACTGTTACTGTTTGAGATTTCGGGTGGGGGTTTGAGCACCCAAACCCCTTAGTTAGTGGTCTGACAACAAGCGAGTGGAATAGCTGCTTCTAGAGTTGGTTCCAAAGGATGCAAAATACATTTCTTCCAGTGGAGAATACTTTGAAAATAGTAGTTTGTACAACGAGTGAAAAAAGTTATTTGCGTACCAGTTGTACACAATATTTTTTCTACAACCATATTTATTAATGAAAGAAATACAGTAGTTTCTATTGTTCTATCTATGAAATCAGTTGAGTGTATAATCAATTGGAGAATTTCATTAATGTTGTAATATTATTATATTATCATAATTCTGATCTTGGTTCATAATTCCTAAAATAATGCTTGATAGGTTGATGTTTTTGTAATTAATAAATTAAAATGAATAATAAAATAAGTAGTTCACTCACTTTTGGTTTGAATTTAATAATTGTACACCAATAAGAAATTCGCTATTAGATTGAATTGTCTAAAAAAGTGGACAGGTCATAGGTAGCTTTGTACTTTTCACATCACTTTTCCAATGGTTATCAAAAGAATTAAGAACAGGCCCGCTTTGCGCATACAAGTTTGTGTAGAGAAGCGTGCTTTGCATAGTAGTTGTTTTTTTAGCTTCATATACAAGATATAAAAAATAACCCTTAATAGAAAAAGAAAATGTATCAAAAGCCAACACGGAAGAAAGGTAATGTTGTGATGGTGAGTTGCATTGATAAATCGATAAATCAATAGTTATCCAATTGTTGAGAAAATCTTCACATCGAAGACTAGTTTCAAATATCCTCAAGCATGTCCGTAGTTCTAGCGATGTTTACCTATCTTAAGAATTGTTGAGTTGTTTACAGACTTAAATAAAATATGGGCTTGACCTCCATTCGGCCTAATAAGTGAACTAGATTGATCAACTGCATCAGTTGAGAAATTTAAATAAATGGCAAATAATTCATGCTAAACAACACAACCATTGAAAACGCAGCCAACCGTGAGATTACGAACGTGTTTATTGCAATAAAGGTAGCTGGATTAAAGTTTGTAATGAACTGTTATAACGGAACAAAACAAAACAAATTGAAATCCACTTGAAGTATCTATACACAACATATTTTACATTAGAACCACAAGTGATGCCACTAGCCACACAGGAACGTGGGTTTTGATACTTATTTAATTATTCAAGTAACCGGAATATAATAATGTGTACCTATAGAAAGTAACGTTTGCACTAACAATTCAACTTTATTTGGTAGAAACGGTAGAGTGCTATTTATATCAGTGTATTAACACGATCGGACGATGGTTTCTGGTTTTGTTTAGATTATAATCATTTTTGGGTCCAGAGTACTTTCACTTCCATATAAATTTTCACTATCTGGCTTAATGATAATCTGTCAGATAATTAAATTAGCATTTGCAATCCGGAGGATAACTTATTCGGGTACTTCCAGGTAAAGTTATCTTACAGATAACAATCTAATGATTGAATTATTAAACACTGCCACAGGCGAGAAGTGCCAGCCTTAAGATAGAAAATGAACAAAAAAGCATCTTGAAAATGCTATCTCTTTTACAGAAATGATACATTATTTGACGTCAAATGAGATGTTTATTGGTCGTCTTGTGTTTGTGGAAGGTGAATACTATCAATATACTGAGGCAATAGATCACAAATAGAGATAATTCATTGCTGGATTATACGACCTGTAGTAGCTAGTTTTGTGAACTCTTAAAAAATCTCTCTTCTATAGCCTGATGATGGTAATGTCTTACCGAAACTAGTGGTAATACTTGATTGGTCCTATTTTGTTTGTTTGTATTACATTGTGGTTTGTCCTAGAGTTTTATTGGAGCCTTTCAATTGTATTTTAACCACATTTGAGATATGGATAAGCTCTAGGAGTTATCTTTTAATTTTTTGGTTAGTTCTTGGCCTCAAAACATACCCCCGATCAGCTCAATATGTGGATCATTCAGTAGCTCTGGATCCTCAAATATTTTCATTCTAAAGTCTAAGCTTTCAATTTATACGGATTCGGTGGATGATAATGCTCCTCATAGTCATTATGTAAGTGGAAAAAAGGAAGCTATGGAATAACAGAGAGAATGTCTAGAAATTGACGTTTTGTTACGGGTTCATAACATTAGGAATATCAAAAATCACTCTTATTATTTATAAAAGCATTTAATAATAATAAAAATATCACTAAGAAATAAAAAAAAGAAAATAAATTAAAATAAAATAAAAATAAACAAAAATAAAATAAAAATAAACAAAAATAAATAAGTAAAGCAACAATAATGAAAATATGTAATTAAAATCAGCCCGCTAGTCTATAAAGACAAGACCACAGGGAAGAAGTGTATTAGCTTGGTATCAATCCAAATTATTAAATGTGGTGACCTTGACCTTCTCTTAATTTGATTAATAACCAATATGTAAAAAGCCACTTTTCTTAAGAAGGTCAACTGTCGGAGAAATCACGTTTTTTTGGGTTTTTAATGGGTGATAAATGGTCCATAACAGTTTTGGGAAAAACTATCGAAAATCTTCGGATATCTGTGCCATCCATATCCCATTTTTAATAAGGAATCTTTAATTTTTATGTCTGGGAGACATACTCAACTTTTTGAGAATAAGTGAGGGTTCTTAAATAAAATATAAACCTCATACATATCAGGCCACATTCCACCAAAGGTTTGTACCTACATTTTACAAGTTACGTTTGATCTAATGCGATCACTAACATTATTTTAAGCCTTCTATCTTCACGCTTACTTCCATTCTTGCTTAGTGTGCATGTCACTTTATGAAATCTTGCATGATACCAAGCTTACACCTAGTCCCCTAGTCTACATCTGAGATCTGCAGAACTCTGGATGCTGTCGGACACCACCATCAAAGTATTCAAGTAAGATCTTTCCAGTATAATATAAACAGAAATACCACACTTTGGATCTGTGCTCTCACTCCCTGGATCCTAGAAAATACAATAATAGAAGTAATTGAAACACTTAGTGCAACTTTATTACACATATTCTTTATTTCGATAAGAACCATAATTTCAACTTAACTTAGTAGCTTAATATTAATGAATTTCATGCTCTAATTTATAACATAAACTACTCAATGTAAGCAATATTCAGATAGTGTAAGGCGAATAGTACGTACTAGTCGTTCCAAGGGTGTTTGGTACCCTCTTATTGTATATGAGCTTGTTTTTGAAGATTTTCTGAAATGAAAAATTGTTTAATAAACTCCAATTTTTGTTACCTGTCTTGTTCACCATAAATAAACTGGACACCGGGTGCAGGTAACAGTTTCATGGAGGGGGCGCATGCTGTTCTCTCCAGTGTTGAAATAATTTCTGTTTGCATGAGTATAGGCTCTGTACTGTACTATTTATCTGATGCCAAAGCCTTTAGTGTCGATGTACAGAACTCACAATCCAAATTGTGAGTGTACTTGTTAATTTATTAGTGTCAGCTCAATCACGCCAAATGTTGTAATAATACTCAATATTATTTCGCTTGGCATTGCACCAAATATAATTGTTCTAAAATATCATCAGCATCGTTGTTTCAAATCTCTCCTCATTCAACCCACAGACAATTTTTAACATCTTGAACATATTCATTGATGTCCTTCTAACACATAACAGTACGTTGGAAGAAATGGAAAAAGGGCAGGTCTTGGAATAATCCCAATCAAAATATCACAATAATGGACCGTTTATGGTTATTTAACCAACAAGTGTATTAATGAGGGCCATTAACAATCGAGATCGTTAATGTTCGAGATTTTTAATTGCCCTTTTAATACTCGTGTTAGTTTCAAAGCTTTTACGTCGACTGTATCAGTTGTATTCGTTTTTCTCAATATTTAAAAACTAAAATAGTTATTTATGATATGAGTGTTAAAAGTGAGGTTTTATTTTGTGAGTGAAAACGTTTGTGAAATGAGCGGAGCGAATTGAACAATTTCACGAACAAAATAAAATCACTTTTAACACAAATACCATACAATGTTTTTTGTACAACTTCCCTATTTTGATAATGAAACGAGCGAATTTGCAATGACAATAAATTCAAAATGCATTTTAGTATTCAAATAATCAAAAGATTGTTGTGAATGGCAGACGTTGCCAACGTTATGATTACTAACAAATGAGAAAAGACGCTGTCATTTGAATGGAGTGCTAAAAATATTTTTAACACTAGTGTTAAAAGTATTTTTAACACGCTGCTATGTAAACAATCGTTTTTAACATTGTTTGCTATCATTAAGAGTGTCACTTTTAATGACAGTTGTACAAAAATATTTATTTGTTCCATAGGTAAGTACTGTCAAAAATGAATAATGACATTGAAATGTCACAGAGATGGTCGCTGGTTCAAATGTCACTGTTTTCGTTTTTCTTAAATTATTTTCTGGATGTCTTAACACTCATAATTATTATAATTTTGTAAAATATTGAAATAAAACGATAGGTAAGTCAAAAACTAGAAGTATTCTATACTAGGATTAATTTTTTGAAGACGTCATTGTATGTTTGATTGCCTACACCACAGATGTGCGTTGGGTTGCCTGCAGAAAACCGTTGAGTAATGTAGGTAAATCATGCATTAATGGGTGTATTTAATGTATGATTTTGTCTAATTAATTTTGGGAACCTTAAAAGCATATGTTAATAAACGGTCGACGGAAAAATGTATTACAAACCTTAACCCCAATAATTGACTCGAGAAATTTGATCAGTTGACGTTTAGATCACGCGCAAGCGCGACCTATCAATCGAAGGAAATTACATCATTCGAAAAGGATGCAGACGTACCTTTTGTAGGGGCAACGTGTCTTTTGTCTTTTCTAATGAAAATTAGATTTTGTTTTTATTGTTGTATTTATTTAAATAATACAAAAAATTTGCCTGTATACACTACAAAAAGTCAGCATTTTGAAATAGTTCTCAAGTATTTTCAGTTAGGAAAAGAGGCTGGTAATTATTAATTCCATACCCTTCACGAATTTGGCTGAATACGATCCTGATGAAAAACCTCAGTATTTTGAAAGTTCTGACGCACACCAAGAAGGCTATTGAATCTACATGGTTGAAATAATATTATACCCTTCTTGGTGTGCGTCATCGATTGTGACGTATATCCAGGTTTTCGGCATGTAGTTTATTTTATTCGCTATTTTGACATATAGCTAGCCTTAAATTTGATAAATAAAATCATCTAAATCGTATTCAGCCAAATTCGAAGCTACCATGAAATTGATAATTACCAGCTTCTTTTTCCAACTGAAAATACTTGAGAACTTTCAAAATACTGTGTTTTTCTGTGTATCTAGGAATATTTTTTTAATATTTAAATGAATAAAACAATAAGATCAATATTCACTTTCCATAAATAATAATTGACCGTAAACAACAAAGTACAGACCTGTCGAGAACTGTCAGTGTGACAGTAGAAAAAGACGTGAGACACATTGCCGTTACGAAAGTAACGCCTTCATAGTATTTTGAACTCTCGGTTGCTCAGCTTTGCGCGTAATCTAAACATCAACCAATCAAATTTTTGTAAGTCAAAGATTGGGGTTAACGTTTGTAATACATTTAAACAGTTCATTATTGTGATATTTCAGTTAGGATTAATCACAGACCTGCCTTTTTCCCATTTCTTCCTGTGTAATGTGTTAGAAGGACATCAGCAATCGATGACGCACACCAAGAAGGGTATTATTTCAACCATACCATAAAACTGCTCAAAAGTGAACGGCAGAAAGTTTTGAGTGATGAGAATCTGACTAGTGGAAAGTGTGAGGAATCGATTGGGAGTATCAGCTCAGATTTTGGGTCTGTCGCAAGATTGTCTTGGAGAGACTTGTGGAAAAAGGGAACGGAAATGTTCAAACCACATCTAAGATTAGTTGCGCTACAGATTTGCTTTAAGTAGACATCACATTGCGCAGGAAAAGAGAAAGTAGGTGAAATTCAAACTATTCGTACACTACCCATTATGAGTACTATAGGACGAATCTACTGTGAAAGAAACCATGTATGGGCAGAAATAATACGTTTACCTGAACCGGAGAGAAATGCCACAATGTATCAAAAGAATTATTACTTACTGAATTCATAAAATTATTTTTTAATCCAAGCCATAATTTATTTGTCATTTTACCGATGATATTTGAAATTTCTAAATAATAATTAACTTTGAATTTTCATAATTTTTTTATCGAAGTAGAGCTAAACTTTTTATAAAAGTGGAGTTGATTAGAAACTTTAAGTTCAATTTAAAATAGAATTAACCCACTTAAATTATAATTTTATTCAGAAAATTACCAGAATAATAATTGTAGTTGCTCTCTGGTCATTTTTTATTTGATAATTATCTTATTCAATTTGCTCTCTAATTTTTCCATTACTAGCATTACATCACAACCGTTGAAGTATTTTAAACCATATAATGCATATGATTCTTGATATAAGATCCTATTTAATATTACAATAGACTTCCTATTTAACCGGTTTGATGTGAATAAATCAGTTCTCTTTACAGAAAAACATCAAAGTCCCTGAGCAAACTGAAAAATATACGTATTGAACTGATTTATCTGATTATTTATGGAAAAAGTATTGAAATTAATAATAATGTGAAGTATAGGAGAGGAAGCGTTTTATTTTTCCATTTTACTTTTTGATATTCTCGACCATAATGCATCTTTTTTACTGAAAAAAATGCGTCAACATGAATGGTTATTGGCGGCTGCACAATCTTAATCTAAAATTACCAGACGATTAAGCACTATATTGATTTATACAGATTAGTCAATTTTAAAAACTTAATCACTATATGACTGTTGACGTGTCCAACGCACTTTTCATATCATGTGGAAGTTCACTTTGTATTCACTGCAAATGGTAGAGTGGACAATCAACAATAATATATTTTACTGTCAAAAGAGTATCGCAGGCGTAGCACAGTTTTTATTGTTCTTTCTCCAATAGGTACTCATGGGTTAACTTGGTGTGTCCTATTCTCACGCGGTGTTGTATCACTTGATCCCGTCGTCATTGTGACATTTTTCCTATTGGTGCATCTCATTATAATCCATATTAAGTTATACATAAGCAGCTTGAAAACACAATAGCGACAGTAACAGAAATAATCTTCGGATACAACAAAATATCTCGATACAGCAGGCTTTTAGGCTGGCGAAGATGCATACAAATTAAGGAATGGATGTGTTTCCAAAAAGCTTACCATACTCTCCTTCATATGAACACTTTCTTCAGTATTCTGCAGTGAATACGATAATGGTCTACTATAACTAGCGCCATATATTCAAAACATCTTGAACTATTCTCCTCCCATTATTTTATCTTCAAAATTAATTCAGGAAAACAGTGCTTCTCATAATTTTCGCATTGAAAAAAGAAAAAATATAGGAAGCAAACAAAAAAATAAACACCAAAAAACACAAAACCAAGCAAGGCGGTAAGCTTCTGATCGAGGGAAGTGGAGGAATTGTATCTAGATCAGCTCTTAAAGAGGCGGAGAAACCATTAGGCTAAGGTTTGTTTTGTGAGGAACAATTATCATTAAAAAAAGGAAGCACATAGGAAGCAAAGAAAAAAACACCAAAAAACACAAAACCAAGCAATTGATTAATTGATTGATTGAGGAAAAAGCAGGAATTGTGTCGAGGTCAGCTCTAGAGGAGGCGAAAAAACCCACAGGTTAAGGTTTGTTTTGGGTTAAGATTGTTTTGTTTTGTGAGAAATAATTATATATATCACAGTTCTACAGGCCTTAGAGACTTATTAATTACATAGGTATACCAATTGTATACATTTTTGAATTAGGTTTCTTCATCTTCCTCTATTTTTCTTAATAGGGCTTTCCTATCTTCCTATCTTTCGCAACTCTTCTCCAATCTTCTATCCCCTTTTCCTTTATGTCGGCTGCTACCGTCTCCACCCATTTCTTCCTCGGTCTGCCTCTTCGTTTTTTACCTCCTTCTCCTTCAAGGATCGCTTTACTAGTGTGTCTACCTTTAGGCATTCTACATATATGTCCCAACCACCTGGCTCTTTGTGCCTTTATATAATGAATTATATCAGGGTATCCATAAGATACCTTTATTTCTTTATTCGTTAGCCTCCTCCATGTCCCATCTTCCAATCTCTCACTTCCTAGTATCTTCCTAAGTACTTTTCTTTCCCATATTTCAATCTTTGTTTCATTTTTTTTTGGTTAGAATCCACGATTCGCATCCGTAGAGTGCCGTCGGTCGTATAATCGTTCTATATACTCTTATTTTAGCTTTTTT